>JASCZW010005782.1:0-138212 GCA_034211315.2 Aedes japonicus | reverse complement strand
GTGATTTGCTCACATTTCTCCAATTGGATACGGGATCAAACATTCAGCTAAGTATAGTGTTTTAAATATTACTGCTCATTCAAACATATGCGCAAGCAAAGAAATATTGGCAAACGAACGGATCATGGGAGCGGAGGCGCTGTTTAACGGAGAAATCCAGACGTGCGGCGTTTGCGCGTTTTTCTGTCTGTCTCTTTCTCTCTACTACTCTGTGTTTTTTGCATTCGTTCGTTTTTGCTGTTCGATCTGTATGTATTCTCATTGCAGTTCGGAACCGGAAAAAGTCACTCACGCAGATCTATGTAACTGATTTTCCATATGGTGGCAGGGTGTTGCATCTAAGGGGGCTGTGTAGCACCTCAGATGCTACGCACGGCAGCGCTTGATGCGCCACAGTGAAAACGTACGAAACAAGAGTGGAATCGAATGGCGCTAGTGGGATTTTCCAGTTTTCGGCTTATTGTGTCGGAGGGCGGGATTTGCGTCGGAAAGGGAGAGAGGCATATGAAACAATTTCTTCCCGAAGAAAGGTTTACCCTAAGTTTAACAACTACTCTCAATCATTCCCCATTTAATGCCCCTTCTCTTGTTAATTTGTAATGTTCTCTGTGGAGCATTTTGGCGTTTTGTCCACGCAATCCTGTGCACCGTTCGCTGTCTGAAACAAATTTCAGTACTTTCAGGTTCATCTAGGCATAATTGATAAATATTAGTTTACGTTTCCTCTGCTTGGTAATAATTTTCATTTTCAGCTGCGCTTTTCTGCATTTTGTGGGTTTTGACTCCCATAGCCCATAGGTTGTTTGCTGAGTTCACGTTTGCTAATGACTACTGTCATTTTTATCATTTTCATTGTTTGCCCTTGTAGTCAGTGCATATGTTTGTTGGGGTTTGATTAATTTCTATTTTTAGAATAAGATCTTTTATTATCATATATATTTATTTATATTTTTATATTTTTTATGGTCCACTTGTCCTGTTAACTTTAATACTTTGCTTTTTTAATATGTTCCCTATTATTTCCCATTTTGTTCCAAATATTCAATAGTTTTCTGATCACATGAAGATTTGTTTCTATTAATATTATTTTTCAGGATGCTCGTGCACTAGATGATACGTGTTCGTTGTTCAACAGGGATAACCCTCTCTTTAATAACATTTCATTACATGTGTCACATGTGAGAGGTCGAGGAGCTCTCCTCGTCTCTCCTTCTGAACTTCATCTACTATTCCATGAATAAAATCCATGCCGCCTCTAAGTAGTATAGGATTGTGTCTGGATGTTTTTGTTGGAAGATGTTGTGATTGGATGTTTCATTTGTTTTGGAGGTCGTCAGGCCGGACACTTACATTGCTCAAGTTGCTATTTTTTGGATGTGGCTGGAGCGGCATAGGGAGGAATTTTCGGAACATGTTTTGTGGAGTGGTCTGTTGATTCGCAAAAGTAGACAGGTTTCTGTTTATTGAGGTTTAGTCATTATTGATTGAATCGACGTTTGTTTTATTTTCGGCTTTCTTATGTCTTTTTGTATGTTGAAACATGTTAAGTGATGATTTTGTTCCTCAGTGACAGAACAGTGGATGTCAGACGTGTTTTGTTGTTGCATGTGTTATGTTATGTTACGTAAATTACATGCATACGTTCAATACCAGAGGGGGGGATGGGGGTCCTCATTGTGTCAGACAAGGTTAATGCTGGATGAGGGACGGTCCTCAGACTCGGAATTTTGACATATTTCTGTGGTCTCTTGAAATAAACCACCCACACTTGTGAGTGGCCCCAACAGCATCCCTACTGTTCGTTTAAATCGGTCCTCAAACTCGGTGTTTTAAAATACTTTTTGTATTCTGCTGATATAAACCACCCATACTTGTGTGTAGCCCCAACAGCATAATTACTGTTGGTTTAAATCGAGTCCTCAAACTCGGTGTATTAACATACTCTTGAAGTCTGCTGAATAAACCATTCACACTTGTAGAGTGGCCCCAACAGCATCTCTACTGTTGGTTTAAATCAGTCCTCAAGCTCGGTGTTCTTAACGTATTCTTGTATCTTATTGAAATAAACCACCCACTCTTGTGAGTGGTCCCAACAACATCCCTACTGTTGGTTTAAATCAGTCCTCAAACTCGGTGTTTTTAAAATACTTTTGTATTATGCTGAAATAACCCACCCACACTTGTGTGTGTCCCCAACAGCGTCCCTACTGTTGGTTTTAAATCGGTCCTCAAACTCGGTGTTCTTAACGTATGCTTGTATCTTATTGAAATAAACCACCCACACTTGTGAGTGGCCCCAACAACATCCCTATTGTTGGTTTAAATCGGTCCTCAAACTCGGTGTTTTAAAAATACTTTTTGTATTATGATGAAATAAACCACCCACACTTGTGTGTGTCCCCAACAACGTCCCTACTGTTGGTTTAAATCCGGTCGTCAAACTTGATTTTCTTAACGTATTCTTGTATTCCATTGAAATAAACCACCCACACTTGTGAGTGGCCCCAACAGCATCCCTACTGTTGGTTTTAATCAGTTCTCAAACTCGGTGTTTCAAAATACTTTTGTATTCTGCTGAAAAAAACCACCCACACTTGTGTGTGCCCCAACAGCATCCCTACTGTTGGTTTAAATCGGTCGTCAAATTCGATGTTCTTAACGTTTTCTTGTATTCCATTGAAATAAACCACTCACACTTGTGAGTGGCCCCAACAACATTACTACTGTTGGTTAAAATCGGTCCTCAAACTCGGTGTTTTAAAATACTTTTGTATTATGCTGAAATAACCCACCCACACTTGTGTGTGTCCCCAATAACGTCCCTACTGTTGGTTTAAATCGGTCTTCAAACTTGATTTTCTTAACGTATTCTTGTATTCCATGGAAATAAACCACCCACACTTGTGAGTGGCCCCAACAACATCCCTACTGTTGGTTTAAATCGGTCCTCAAACTCGGTGTTTTAAAATACTTTTGTATTATGCTGAAATAAACCACCCACATTTGTGTGTGGCCCCAACAACGTCCCTACTGTTGGTTTAATCGTTCTTCAAACTTGATTTTCTTAACGTATTCTTGTATTCCATTGAAATAAACCACCCGCACTTGTGAGTGGTCCCAACAGCATCCCTACTGTTGGTTTAAATCGTTCCCCAAACTCGGTGTTTTAAAATACTTTTGTATTCTGCTGAAATAAACCACCCACACTTGTGAGTGGCCCCAACAGCGTCCCTACTGTTGGTTTAAATCGGTCCTCAAACTCGGTGTTCTTAACGTATTTTGTATCTTATTGAAATAAACCACCCACACTTGTGAGTGGCCCCAGCAACATCCCTATTGTTGGTTTAAATCGGTCCTCAAACTCGGTGTTTTAAAAATACTTTTGTATTCTGCTGAAATAAACCACCCACACTTGTGTGTGGCTCAACAACATCCCTACTGTTGGTTTAAATCGGTCGTCAAATTCGATGTTCTTAACGTATTCTTGTATTCCATTGAAATAAACCACCCACACTTGTGGAGTGGCCCCAACAGCATCCCTACTGTTGGTTTAAGTCGAGTCCTCAAACTCGGTGTTTTAAAATACTTTTGTATTATGTTGAAATAAACCACTCACACTTGTGTGTGGCCCCAACAGCAGCCCTACTGTTGGTTTAAATCAGTCGTCAGACTCGATGTTCTTAACGTATTCTTGTATTCCATTGAAATAAACCACTCACACTTGTAGAGTGGCTCCAACAGCATTATTACTGTTGGTTTAAATCGGTGCCAAAATTTGAATAGCATTAATGTGCATCTCTGTACAGAGAATAAATCGGAAACATAGTTAAATATCTTATTCGCTGCCGACGTCAGTTGAATTCAGCACACCGTTTACCAAAACGTATCCGGCTGCCAACCCAACCATTTTATCCAACATTTTAGTGATTTCTCGTGGAAGTGCAGAGGTGTTCTCGGCTTCCAACAAAGCGAGTATCACGTCAACATATTCCTACCCATTCCCTATTTGACCTGCATTCGGACGAGGCCGGCGCCGGTATTGCCTTGAGTTTAAGATCACCAGTTTTTACACATTGAGGATGTATGCTAGTCCCAAGCATCATCCTTTGGTTCTTTGTGTAATAACAGCTGATCTGGTAATAACGGAGTAGCAACCTCGGGCGGTCAATCATGCTCATGATCATGCTCATGCTTGAATACTAATTAGATCTTCTTTATGTTTCAACACCGGATATTTAGCACGCATTTGTTCGTATGTAATCCCCAGTTGTTGAGTCTGTCCTTAGTGGCTAAATGTCCTGTCCTTAGTCGATTTATAGTTACTGTTTGTTGTGTTCGAAGTTTCATGTCTGTAAACCAAGGTTTTTGTCTCACATTTTGCTCTGTCTTGTAGTGGTACAAACCTTTTTCTTCAGAAATTGTTTTGTACCTTTGATTCCAGAAGCATCTAGTTTCTATTTTTAAGTTCAAAATCAAATCTTCTTTAGTTAGTGGTGCGTTTTCTATCTGTGTGTTCCTAACTTTGCTGCTAGATCAGCACTCTCATTCCCTATTAATCCCGAGTGTCCTGGTATCCACTGTATCGTTAATTGATCTAATTGTGACTCATTTATTTGCTGTATTAGTTTACTTATCAGATAGTTATCGTTAGTCTTTCTATTTTTAATGAATAACGCCGCGCTTTTTGAATCAGTTAATATTACTGCCGATTTAGTGTTTTTTGTTTTGAGAATTTCAACTGCTTTTAAAACTGCATTAATTATTGTAAATTGTATTTTTAATCTACCACTGTAGGATGTCTTTTTCTTTGCTGTCATATATTCCGTATCCAGCCCTGCCTTCTATTTTAGAACCGTCAGTATAAATTTTGTAATCATATTTGTATTTGTGTGCAATCATTTCTATTGTCATTTGTTTTTGTGCTGGTATTGACATGTCCTTTTTCCACATTGACATTTTTCCATTGACATGTCCAAGTTTTGTATCTCTGGACAAGTTTTCTACTTGGATGTGTTTTGAAGGGGTGTGCAAGCTCCTATTTGAAGTAAGTGGAAGTTATTTATTGAAGCTACTCTTTCTAAAAATGAACATTGTTTAGGTAACTGGTCTGATGTTATGAAGGTATTTAAGAATTGGGCTATTGGGGTGTTGTGGTAGTATAAATTTTTGACTATTTCCTTTAGAGTTAAATATTCTGCTCGTTCTTTTAACGGTAAGATTCCGCTTTCCGCTAAAATGATGTGGTTGGGAGTGGATTGTAAATACCCCATACATGTTCTAATATATAAGTGTTGTACTGTTTCAAGTTTAGCAAAAACTGTTTTTGGGGCTGTAGCTATTATCGTTAAACCGTAATCTAAGTGTGGTTGTACTATGGCTTTGGCTACTTTCGACATTGTTTCCGGGTGTGCACCGTTTTCCTTTTACCTATCATTTTCAATAAGTTTATATTCTTCTTAGCTTTTACAACTGTAGTTGTAGTTGAGTTTGTGGTCTACTTGGATCCCCAGAAATTTATGGAATGCTTTAATTTAAATTGGAATGTTGTTTATGTAGATATTTGTGTTTGGATGAAATTTGTTTGTAAAAATAATAAGGAGTGTATCGAAAAGTAGTTATAAACTTCCAAATAATAAAATAGGCATGAAAACATGGTTAAAATTAACATACTATTTCAGTTTATTATAGCTTAACATGTTTACAAAAGATCCAAACGGAAAAACTAGTCATCATGTTCATTTCTGTAGAATGCCCGTACCTTTGATTTGACACCAGCCATCAAATTCTGCACAGTGACCTTTGTGCACTTCCTGGATGCCGTGTAACGGGGTATGAGAAGGATCTAATCTCGGATAAATACAACCTCCGCTTAAGCGCCAGGCAAGTTTGACCTTGCCGCGAAGGCGCACGTTGACTAAACAAAGAATCCCGTACCCGGCTGCGAGACCTCAGGGCGAGTCCTTAATCGTAACCTTTTACTCACGGCCGAAACTCTCAACGCACTAACTCCAACGAAGAATGGACCTATAAAAATGAACAACTTACAGGGTGGGTAGTTTTCCTTTGAAGGTTTGTCCACCCAGAGCCTATTCTACGCGTCCCGAACCGAATAATAAACCGAAAATTTGCAACAAACGAACTCTCTCCACCAAACTAAAGAACTACCAAAGAATGCTCACTAACGTAATCCGGATTCTGGTTTTTATTAATACCCTTCTGGTAATACAGACATCTATCGATTCTAATAATCTTCACTGTTTTCGCATTTTTAGTCTAGGGTTAGTATGTGTATACATTTTTGGTTGGGTCTTACTTGCTCTTCTTCTCTTTTCTCATGCGGATCTCCATCCTGTGACATCCTACAGTGACCGTGATCTCCTTCTACTAGTCGACGAATTCACACGTGGGACGATTTGAAATTCAACTCGAATAGTTGTGCTCAACTCGAGTGGCGAACGACACGGTGACGCTTTGGTGGCCACCTGGTGGACACTAGGTACAACCACGCGGTGTAATTGAAGAAACGTAATGGCGGTGATGATGACGTATTGATGTTGATCGGTTTCGATGCTGACGTGATCGATGATACCCGTCAAGTCGAGTGCAGGAGCATACACACTAACGGTGCTGCTATGTTTTATGCCTTACCAGCCGAAAGTGTCGCACGATATGTATCGCTGCCTTTTAGAACGGACTCCGCCGTGTCCTAGGGGTGCACCTTCATTCGAAGGAAAACCTTCGAATGTGTTTTAACGTTAGAATTCTGTTTTTAGGTCACATTTTTAGGTTAAAGTTACCTGCCAACCGTACACACGAGGTACAATTCTGTACGATTATTTTACACAATATTTTTTCAGTTTTCTAGTCCTAGAATAATTTTTAAAATCTTTTCTCAATTGGTGTTACACACATAATCAATTTTAGCATACTTTTTCTACAATAACTTCCTGATAACTCTCACTGTACAATAATTTTAGCTTTACAAACACTCTATAAGTGTCTTTCACACGGTTGCACTATTTTTTTCTTGTGCCGTACGTCAAGTCTTAGACTTTCTGATCTTGACGAGTCTACGGTCTGGGTTTGAGAGATCGCTAGTGGCCAAACTCATGGGCTTTTTCCCCGTATATCTCGACAATTCCCGAGATCGTTCTTATTCGTTGTTTCTCGTGTATATCCGTTTTCCAACGCATGTCTTAAAGATTATCGGTTAGGCCTCTACTGTGAAATCGCATATTAAAGGGATCAGAGACCTGGTACGCTGGGTGCTTGCACGGAAGAAATATTTATGAAATTAATTTTGTTTTTCTCATTTTTTTTTAAATATAAAATTTATGTTATCTTTGTAACCTCGTTACATTACCCCCTACCGATGGAAAAAAAATAAATGAAGTTTGCTGAATTTATTTTTTTTTCAAAAATTAAACCAGTTTACTATTATATTATATTTTCCTTTTATTTTTAGTTGAATTGTTCTTCTTTTTCTTCTTTTAACTTGTATTTTATCTATTTTTTTTTTATTTGCTGCATTGATACTTCTATTTCTGAATTTTGAATGATTCTACTGTTACCGTGAAAAAAAATTTCGTTCATTTAGGACATTTCAGGATACCATTGAGATTCCAAAGATTCCAAACATTTTCCATACATACAATGCTGTATGGTATTCGTCTGTCTAAGACCTATTCCAACTCAACTAGAACAAAATACTACGAGCGTTCGCATCGTTATAACCTCAACTTGGAGGTAAATCAAGAACTCTCTCGATAAATCCAATTAAATTTTTCCTACTTATTCTCTTAGTGCCATCCGGAATATTTCCGAATAAATTTCTACTTAATAAATTACATTCGATGACTACATCATCTGATACCGTCTAGTTCCAAAATACTCAAATGGTATCCCTTATTGTCAGCCTTCACTGTGACTGTAGAACGCAATGAATGGACTTCACTGTGAATAACTTGTGAACGTACTCGAAAACGACGATGTTTCTAGCTGTGATGTTTTGTGATGCTTTGTGACAAATTGAACTTCGGATATGACAGAACTAAAAAAGAACAAAAAATAATTCCTAAACTGAGCTAAAAAGTGCGTTTTTAAGTGATTTTCGGCTTGAAAATCAAAGTGACTGTGTTGCTGGACAATGTTCTTGTGGAAAATGATGCAGCAAACCGAACCAGATAAAGAGAAACCTGATTGACGGTGAAATTTGACAGAAACGTGAGTGATTAAAGTTATGTTGTCAGTTTCGCGTGAATCCGAAACCAAAACAAAACAAACTGACTTCTCCTTGCATAATTCTAACGAATGCAGATAGTTTTCATTAGTAGTGATCTAGTAGTGATAACTAGCAGATAAATTCATAAATTTCAATCATTCCATGCCTATTTCCAGTGTATATACAGTGCTATGTGAAACGGCTGCGATAAAAATTGCAGAGCTATTGTGATTTCCGTTTGTTTACTAACTGTAGTATTGTGAACGTTCTATTTAGTTTAATTGGATGGTTTATATGGCCGAGACTTATTCTTGCCTCGTAACCGACGTAAACGCAATTTTTTTTCCATTTTAGGTGTTAGGAATGTCGACCGCGATCAACACTCAAGGATCGGAAAGAACAGCTGCAAGTTATGAAGAAATTACAACCTCAGCCGTCTCAAGTTACCAAAACGTAAGTTTGTATTTTTATGGACGAAATCCGTAGTTACTGTGCATCATGACAACAGACATAGCTCGAACATAGGTTTGGTCACTTTTTTTGTAGATCGCTTGCATGGAAAACACCTAATCTGTTTCCTTGCAAGTCTTCAAGATCGTAACAAGTTGATCCTATTTTTCCTACTATTTTCGCCATTGAAAATGGATTGGCCAGTTTCGCCGAGAAGTGCTTGATTTTGCTAGATTGAAAGAAGTTCTTTTTTAAGACTACTTCCCCTAATTCGTAGTTAGGTCGTGTTTTGTTTGAACGAAGATTATATTGTTTCGCGTATCGATCGTAGGCTTTCTTTAAGTTTGTTTTGACTGTGTTAAAAACTGTCTTTAGATCGTTTGTAAGTTCTACCGGTTCATAGTCTATATCGGTTCCTGCTTCCCTAATTCGTTTATATTCCGCTCCGGAGCTTATGTAGTTGCGCCCGTAGTTCACAAAATACGGTGTGAATAGTGTCGATTGGTGGACTGCTGTTCGGATGGCCATGGCCACTTTGTGAATATCACGGTCCCATTCCTTATGGTCATCTTTCACGTAAGTTCGAATCGCTGCTCCTATGACACGGTTGACCCGTTCGGTGGGGTTATTTGCCGGGTGGTAGTTCGCGTTTCGCCACTGTGTGACATGGTACTTTTTCAAAAATTTCTCGAAGTCCTTCGACGTAAATTGAGCGCCGTTGTCTGAAATAACTATTTCAGGCACCCCAAAAAGTAGAAATACCATGTTTTCTAAAAACGAAATCAGGGACTTTGTTTTAGCCTCTCTTAAGGGTTGAATAATGACAAACTTAGAAAATAGATCTGTCACAACCAACAGAACTGAGTTTCCTGATTTTGACCTTGGAAACGGTCCTACAAAATCAACGGAAATTGTTTGCCAAGGCATGGAAGCCAATTTTTGCCTTCCCATTAACGGCGTTCGTTTAGTGTTAGGATATTTTGTTTCTTTACACGTGTCACACCCCTGACAATATTTTCTGACGTCATTTTCCATTAAGGGCCAGTAAAATCGCTCTTGTATTTTTTCCAATGTTTTGTGACGACCGAAGTGCATAGTGTCATGACTTTCCTGAATAATTTTAAATCGTTCCTGAATGGGAGGAACATATTTCCAATGAAATCTTGGGTCAACCAAGTTTGAAGTTACTAGTTTGTAGATTTTGTCCTGGCTTACCCTGAAATCTTTGTATTTGACGTTATTTGATTGAATTTTTTGTTTCAGCTCTTCGTATTCTGGATCCGAAATGGCTACATTGAAGACAACGCGCGATAACGCATCCGCTGTGATGTTCAATGAACCTTTCCTGTACAAAAGTTCGAAGTCATACTGCTGGAGCTTTAAAGCCCACCGTATCAGTTTGGCGGATCCACCTTCGGCACTGATCTTCCGAAGCCATATAAGACTCTGAGCGTCGGTTACCACGGTGAACCTGGATCCCTCGACGTAATGCCTGAACTTTTCGATGGCCAATATTACACCCAGGCATTCCTTCTCTGTTGCAGCGTACTTCCGCTGGGTGGCTGATAACTTTTTCGAAAAGAACGCTAACGGTCTTTTGATGCCATTCTGGTCCTGGATGAGGACCGCACCAACTGCCACGTCAGACGCATCCGATTCGATGATGAACGGCTTACTGAAATCCGGATTAGCAAGCACGTTAGGTGAGGTTAGTACTGATTTTATCTTAAGGAAGGCCTCGTCTGCCTCTTTTGTCCAGCTGATCTTTCCCTTTGATTGTTTTAGTAAATCTGTAATGGGTGCAGTTAGATCGCTGAAGTGATCGATGAACTGTTTATAAAAGCTTACCATCCCGACAAATCGTCTTACTTCTTTTGGAGATTTGGGGACTGGGTAATCTAAAATCGGTTGAATTTTAGTGCTATCAACTGCTAACCCTTGGTCTGACAAGGTGTAACCCAAGTAACTTATCTTTTTTTGACAGAATTTGGATTTCTCCAAACTTATCGTTAGATTAGCTTTTCGTAACCTTTCAGCGACGATTTTTAAGAGACGAAAATGCTCTTTTAAATCAGTAGAGGTGATTATGATGTCGTCTAGATAAACATAGACATGTGGCTCTAAATCAAAGCCTAGCACTCGATTCATCAGTTTAGTCTGAGTAATGGGAGCTCCTTTGAGACCAAACGGCATGACTTTGAAACGGAATAATTGCTTACCCGCCCTAAAGGAGGTATAGTCGCGGCTCGATTCTTCAAGCGGAATCTGCCAATAAGCTTTTGAAAGATCGATGACCGTGAAGTACTTCGACCGCTCAATCCGGCCTAGAATTCCGAGCATATCTGGAAACGGGTATGCTTCATTTCTCGTTACTTCATTTATGCGCCGGCAATCCAAACAAATTCGCCATTCCCCTGACGATTTCTTCACGGGCAATAAGGGATTACACCACTCTGCGGTCGACTCCTCTATGACGTCAAGTTCTATCATTCTAGCTACTTCCTTATCCACTTCCTTCTGGATATGAGGAGAGCAGCGATATTGGGGTGGTTTTTTTGGTTGAGCCCCTTTGACGAGAAGTATTTTGTGTGTAAGTAGATTCGTTCTTCCTAGTTCGCCTTCATTCGTTTCTCGAAATTCCTTAATGATTTTCTCCAATTCATTTCTCTCTGCGGTCGTTAACTCATGTTCCGTACAGATATTCGTCGTTTTTGCGTTTTCTGGTTCCTCAATGAACGGCAGTTCCAAACTAGTGTCTTCGACTACGTCTTCTTCGACAACCTGTGGTCCATTTGGTTCGACGGCAAGAACAATCCCTTCTTCTGGTTCCGCAAAAAATGTTTCTACCATGTTAATGCTGTTTTCACTCAACAATGGTATAGGCTGCATTTTTTTATCATGCATCACGGCTGGGGTTATTTTGAATGCATTCCAAAAGTCGATTCCTAATATGAGTTTTTTTGAAATTTGCGGTACAAGCAATGTTGGAATTACATTGGTGGTACCGTTAAAGGTATATGGGATATGAACGACCCCTTCACAGTTATGAGCTGTCTCATCTGCTGTTTTAATTATCAAATTGATTGGATGGACTCTTAATCGATGTTTTTCTATTACGTCCCTGGAGCTTAAGATGCTTACGCTTGCTCCTGAATCCAACAGAGCTTTAATTGAAGTTCCAAATACATCCACATCAATGTACGGACACCGATTTGGTTTCGTATTGATGGAAAATGCAGTAGCATATTTTGAATATGCGCGATCTGGAGCAGTCAAATTTTTTTCAGGGGAGTTTTGTGGAGTGGCAGAAAGGGTACTCCCTACGACCTTTCTGACTTCTCGTTTTCCTGCTGCGACTGGAAACGATGGTTGTTGGGGCAATTAGAGGTAATGTAATTCATTTGTCCACAAAAATGGCAAAAAATTTTCTTTTGTTTGTCGCAATCGCGCCAATAGTGGCCGTACTGCCGACAGTTCCAACACAAAATATTATTTTGTCCGTCTTGAGGGATTCTAGGAGTTTCTCCCGTAGACCCACTTTCCATTGTTTTCTTACGCTTCATGGTTTGTCCAATAGCGTTCAATTCCTCTTCATGTTGGCCATGTTCGGACTCGAACTCCTGCTCTGACTCCTCTAAGTGGTTTATTTGGGGTGGCCTATTCTTAGGAAAATTACTGTAACTTCGGTACATGGATTTGTCCAAACCATGACAAATAGTTATGAGCTCCTCAACTCGATCAATCCTATAAATGGTCAAAAAGGGTTTATACCCATCCCTCATATTGTCGGTAAGGATATCTAGCTTCCTCTCTTCTGACATTGGCCTTGTTAGCTGCTGGGCAAGCTTCTCAATGGCCGAAGCAAATGCATTAAAGGTCTCATGGGGCTGTTGCCTTCTATCAATGATTTGGCGTTCAATCACCCTATCTTTGTTGGGTTGCTCAAAACGTAACCTTAGTTGATGTTTGAACCCCGCCCAACTGATAAATTTGTTGCAGAATGTAAAATACCACTCTTCGGCTTCCGACCCTTCTTTGAAAAAGAAATTGGCCTGGCTCAAAAGTTCATCATCAGAAACACGATTGTTACGGGCTAATACTTCAACTCGGTTTAGGAATTGTGTAACTGTTGGGCCTCTTGAATCACCACTAAAGTTTATACGCCACTTACTTACAGGAACCTGCCAACGGTTTCTTGGATCAAATGGTGGTCTAATGAATGGAACTGGATCGAAGTCTCCTGCCAAAGACACATGTGACGCTAGAGAGTTGGGATATCGATCATACCTCGGATTTTGTTGTCGTACACGAGAAGGTTGCTGTGGCACTGGTGCAGATGGTAATGGAGTTGGTGGTGGCGGTGGAGGTGGAGTTGGCGGTGATGGTGGTGGTGGTGGTTGCATGGGTGGCAGCTGGGACCATGGTGTAGGTTGTGAAGGTGGCGCCGCTGGTCTTGCTTGAGGGGTGACTGGTGATCCGGTAGTTGTGGGTGTTGATGTCATCCGGTTGGTTAACATCGGGGTCAATTTCTCTATCAATGTTGCCATCTGTTGTGTTATTGCTTGTTGAATATACTGATTGATCTCTTCCTTGAAGTTTTCCATCGGAATTGTAGGTAAATTGTTTGAGTTTGGTGGTATGTACGGATTTTCTCTGTTGGGTAACAGTGAATCCTGTCCCTGCCTGTGGGAATGGTTACGGACGTCCTCCAACAAGCGGTCTAACCCTTCTTGTAATCCCTCACTTGCATGTGAACTTTCCCCTCCGATAGCCTCATCCAACAAACCTGCTTCTTCTCCGTGCTCTTGCTCTGAGACACGAGAGTGATTCCTGTGAATATTCGGAGGCAGCTGCGTGCCTATGCGATCCATTGGGTCACCATAGTGGTCTAACAGGCTCTCAATTTCAGAAAGAAATTCATTCCTTATTCGTACCTGATCTCTGGTTACCGCATTCGATCGTTGAATTCTCAGCCTACAATGTCTAAGGCGGGAAATTAATTTTGGTTCGGGGTAAAACTGAAGGGCATGCTTGATGTCCTGAACTTTAGCTTTGACCGTCCCATATTCTTCTTGAATTGATTTTTTTACCCTCAACGTTTTTGGTCTTCGAACTTCCTCCAATTGCGCTTGTCTCAACCTCTGGCATCTGACCTGAAGTGTGCCATCAATGGGCAAGCATCTCAGTTTCAATTCATAGTCAACTTCATCAGTTTGTAAATCACCTGGATTAATGTAATAATCCAGCCGACTAGAAAATTGCGAATTCATTTTCTAATTCTCTTTTATATTTTTAGGTAATCAATGGAACCTGAAGGCTTAATAACGGACCGTAATAACTATTAAAACTATTTCCTAAGTTCTATACACCTATGGATCTTATGTAACTGAGTATTTTGCAGCAAATAAAACAATATTCAGACAATTTCTTAACCGTGTCCAAAAACTTAATCGCAACTAATCGAAATCAAAAATATGAACGATCAAAAGAAATCAACAACCTTACTCACTAACGAATTCAACTAAAAATAAACCATTAAACCAATATATAATTACTATTTACAGATTTTCAAAAAATCGGCCCCACGTTGGGCGCCACAATGTAACGGGGTATGAGAAGGATCTAATCTCGGATAAATACAACCTCCGCTTAAGCGCCAGGCAAGTTTGACCTTGCCGCGAAGGCGCACGTTGACTAAACAAAGAATCCCGTACCCGGCTGCGAGACCTCAGGGCGAGTCCTTAATCGTAACCTTTTACTCACGGCCGAAACTCTCAACGCACTAACTCCAACGAAGAATGGACCTATAAAAATGAACAACTTACAGGGTGGGTAGTTTTCCTTTGAAGGTTTGTCCACCCAGAGCCTATTCTACGCGTCCCGAACCGAATAATAAACCGAAAATTTGCAACAAACGAACTCTCTCCACCAAACTAAAGAACTACCAAAGAATGCTCACTAACGTAATCCGGATTCTGGTTTTTATTAATACCCTTCTGGTAATACAGACATCTATCGATTCTAATAATCTTCACTGTTTTCGCATTTTTAGTCTAGGGTTAGTATGTGTATACATTTTTGGTTGGGTCTTACTTGCTCTTCTTCTCTTTTCTCATGCGGATCTCCATCCTGTGACATCCTACAGTGACCGTGATCTCCTTCTACTAGTCGACGAATTCACACGTGGGACAATTTGAAATTCAACTCGAATAGTTGTGCTCAACTCGAGTGGCGAACGACACGGTGACGCTTTGGTGGCCACCTGGTGGACACTAGGTACAACCACGCGGTGTAATTGAAGAAACGTAATGGCGGTGATGATGACGTATTGATGTGGACGGTTTCGATGCTGACGTGATCGATGATACCCGTCAAGTCGAGTGCAGGAGCATACACACTAACGGTGCTGCTATGTTTTATGCCTTACCAGCCGAAAGTGTCGCACGATATGTATCGCTGCCTTTTAGAACGGACTCCGCCGTGTCCTAGGGGTGCACCTTCATTCGAAGGAAAACCTTCGAATGTGTTTTAACGTTAGAATTCTGTTTTTTAGGTCACATTTTTAGGTTAAAGTTACCTGCCAACCGTACACACGAGGTACAATTCTGTACGATTATTTTACACAATATTTTTTCAGTTTTCTAGTCCTAGAATAATTTTTAAAATCTTTTCTCAATTGGTGTTACACACATAATCAATTTTAGCTTACTTTTTCTACAATAACTTCCTGATAACTCTCACTGTACAATAATTTTAGCTTTACAAACACTCTATAAGTGTCTTTCCCACGGTTGCACTATTTTTTTCTTGTGCCGTACGTCAAGTCTTAGACTTTCTGATCTTGACGAGTCTACGGTCTGGGTTTGAGAGATCGCTAGTGGCCAAACTCATGGGCTTTTTCCCCGTATATCTCGACAATTCCCGAGATCGTTCTTATTCGTTGTTTCTCGTGTATATCCGTTTTCCAACGCATGTCTTAAAGATTATCGGTTAGGCCTCTACTGTGAAATCGCATATTAAAGGGATCAGAGACCTGGTACGCTGGGTGCTTGCACGGAAGAAATATTTATGAAATTAATTTTGTTTTTCTCATTTTTTTTTAAATATAAAATTTATGTTATCTTTGTAACCTCGTTACAGCCGCTGCCCAATTTTTCTTAAAATCGGTCATGTTTTGGGACACTGTACCATCCTTCTTAAATATACGCTTGACTATTGCCCAATAGCGTTCGATCGGTCGCAACTGGGGACAGTTTGGTGGGTTGATGTCTTTTTCTGCGAACTTGATGTTATTCTCCGTCAGCCACTGTAGAGTGGATTTGGCGTAATGTGCCGATGCCAAATCTGGCCAGAAGAGAGGAGGGGACTGGTGCTTTCTATACAATGGTAGCAACCTGTTCTTCAAACATTCCTTTTGATAAATCTCAGCATTTATAGTTCCTTTTGTATAGAAAATTGAAGAACGCAAGCCACATGTGCAAATAGCTTGCCAAATGAGCACCTTCTGACCGAATTTCTCCATCACAACAGTCGTATCTGCGGTTGGCACACGTTCCCCAACAGATTTAGTATAAAACTGCGGCCCCGGTAGCGTTCTTGAATCTTCTTTAACGTATGTTTCGTCATCCATCAAAATGCACTGGTCGACATTGTCCAAAATGCAGCTGTACAGCTTTCGAGCCCTGGTTTTGGCACGAGACTTTTGTTCCGGAGGTTGTTTGGGCACTTTCTCCTTTTTTTACGTCTTCAAGTCATTCCTGCGCTTGATTCGTTGAATCATTCCGATGCTGGTCCTGAACTTCTTGGCTAGATCGCGAGTAGAGGCAGATTTGTTCCGTTGAATATAATCCACAACTTTTTGGTCCAAATCGGGGTTGCTGGAGCCGGGTTTCCGGCCACTTCTTGGTGAATCCTTGAGGGAGCACTCCTTACCAAACTTTTCGATGATGCGTTTTACACTTGCCGGGTGAACATTTACTCTTTTCGCAATCTGGTTGTAAGTAACACCCTTTTCGGTGCACCAAGTGTGCAGAATTTTCTTTTTAGTCTCAAATTCAACTCGCGACATTTTGAATACAACTTTATCAACGGAAATGAATGAACCGAATAATCATTTTTGACATGTAAACAAAGCAAATGGCGCTTACACGCTAAAAATATATACAGTAGTTTATGCGTAATAACGCATCGAATGTTTATAACTACTTTTCGATACACTCCTTAGTAGCACATTTGTCTGAATTTACGATCATTCCGAGATTATTTAACATTGTAACTATATCGTTTAGGAAGAGATTCATTTTTTCTGTAGCTATTTGTAAGTTTTTGGCTATTATCATAACGGTGAAATCGTCGGCAAATTGAATGAGTATTTTTTCATCTTTGGCTAAGGTATGAAGTTCGGTAAAATATATATTAAATAATATGGGAGAAAGGGGACACCCTTGAGGTAGCCCTTTATTCGTATTGCTGTTATTTCACTTCCGTTATTGAGGTTTAAAATGGTTTTCCTTTTACTTAGATAATAATATATCTAATTGATTATGGCCGTTGGTACTTTTTTATCAGTTAATTTTTTAAGTAATATTTTAATATCCACGTTATCAAAGGCCTTGGTAAGATTTAAAAAAGTTGCAATGACTACTTCACCTTCTCTTTTAGCTTTATGTACATGTGAGATTAATGTATTTACACAGTTAATTGCAGAAGTTTTCTTTTTAAATACAAAGGAATATGTTGGTATAATATTATTCTGTTCTAAGTAAAAATTCAAATGTTTCTTAACTACAAAATTAATTATTTTCAAAATTACGCAAATTATTGATAGAGGTCTGTATGAGTTGACATTGTTTGGGTTTTTGATGGTTTCAATATAGGTATTACTTTTATATCTCTCCATTCCTCCGGGATTTCACCGTTATTCAAAGAAACCAATCTGCAGGCAGATTTCCCGGAGAATCTCATGTTGTCGGATCATCGATGCAGCTCAGAACTAGATCGCCTGCGACAATGGAACCTCGAGACAGCAACAACCGTAAGAAAAATCAGTGGGGTTGTGTACAAGACACGACCAGTTGACGTAGACTACGTTAAACCAAGTGATGCATTGTAACGTCAGGGAATTCTGTGTGGCTATTATTAGCGTTAAAAGGGTTTCAATTATTCGTGCCGGTCGCTTACCCTTACTGATAGAAGCAGTTTAAGTCACAATATGACGGGTGCGGCTCTTATGGGACATTAGACCAGCGTTTTGAAGCCAGTATGTAAGAAAATTCTATTGTACGCTCTTGAGATATTATTTGGGCCGTTTGGTTTTATGAAGTCAGTGCGTGGGAAAATTCTCTTGTACACTTTTTATAACTCTTTGGTGGCCCTGAAAAGGGCCTTTTGGTTTAAATGATGACAATTCCAATCCTGCCGCACACTAGCGGAACTATCAAAACTTTCTCTACATATCTTTCATTCTAGCCAAAAACATTGTTGTTCACTCTTGGTGCCTCATGGTGATGAGCGAACATCTCCTTCTACATCATAATCGTTACTCCTCGCACGGAGAATATATAACATTTATAACAATTAATGTAAATAATATGTTGAAATTTATTAAGACAGGGAGCCCAATGATGACATGCAATTTGTAAAGTTGATTTTAATTTAATAGATACCAATTTCCTACCTCGAACCTTCTCCAGCGTCCCAACTAGTTGTTGGCAACGCATTACCTCTTGCTGCTTTCAATTTTGCCCGATAACTACGAGCTCGCTCGGCATCGGTGCATGGTCGTTTCGGAGGATTTCTTGTATGGTCGCTCTTTATGCGCTTCCTGAATCTGCGCAAGCGTTCTGGATCAAATCGGTTAGGCATTCTCACTTGCACTATGTTTCTCAAAAGTGACAAACAAATCGGCACTAGATTAAATGGCGCACAAACCGAACGAAATATTAATTTAATTCTTATATCTCTCTGAACTGGATTGGTTGTCCTCAATGGGACAGATTATTTATTAGTGGGTAGCGCCAACCAGCTGGGTAAAATTTTCCCGACGGCTCGCCCTCCATGGAGGTGTTTTTGCAGTTGCGGCGAAGGAATCGGCACCATGATATTAGGCGCACAAACCGAACGAAATAAAAGTTTAATTCTTGTATAAACACCTCTTTTAATTATATTGGTTGTCCTCATAAGGACAGGTTATCAATTTATGGATTGCGCTAACCAGCTGGGTAAAATTTTTACCGACGGCTCGCCCTCCATCGATCACCGAACTAAATTTAAGATTAGTTCTTTAAAGGCTCCAAAATCGCGACGGAAAAATCGCCGCGGTGAGATAACATGGCGGCTTATGGGAGCGCACAAACCAACGCGATTAAAAACGCATTATCGCGAGCCTTATTAATAACGAGTTGATTTATTTTAAAAGAGAGTTGATATTTAAAAAATTTATTGTCCTCAAAAGGACAGATAATTTCCATATACTGCTGCTCGCCCCCAAGGACGCTTTCCCCCAAACAGCAGCGTTTTCAAAGAGCGGCGAAACAATCACCGAAATGAGGTAAGATGGTGGCTTGCACAAACCGACACGATTGTGCGCCCCCATAATCCGCCATTTTACCTCATCGCGACGATCGCTGTTTGGGAGAGCTTTGCCATATTACCACCAGCTGCCTCTGCGACCAGCTCCGCTGCCGGCAAATGAAGCAGCTGCAACAAGCTGCCTGCGACCAGCTGCCAGCGACCGCCTCCGAACAGCTTCAATGCTGCCAAGCGACTGAGGCAAAATTTTCCTAAGTGTGCGTTCTATGCCGTTCTCAGCTGCATGCGAGACGTACATGGAGAGACGAATGATATGATTGGTTAAAGTCTCTCTCTAACACAAAGAAGAAGAAGATCATGCAAGACGTTCCTTGCTTCGATTTGAAATCTGTGATAGGAAATTTGGTAAATTTACTCTGCAAAATGGCATTATAAGACATCACCTTATATTTGCGTTATTTTCAATAGTTTACTATTGTTTGAGAAAAATGTTTGACAATTGAATTGGAGCGCGGTAAAATTTCCGACCGATTGATGAAGAAATCATGTAAATCTATCGTGGATTATTTGAGTTATTAGTGTACAAAACGTACGGTTTTTCGTGACGGTCGCAAAATTTTAGATTTTCATTTGACACCCTACCCTTGCCGTAAGACGTAGTCTACGTCAAAAGAAAAGACACAGCAGAAGCAACAACACCTCGTCCGAACGACGAAGCCCACCATTGAAGAAAACTGCCGAAGACGAAGATACATCCGATCAGGAGGCTATAGAAATAGATGAAGAGTACGAGATCGAAGAAACGCCTCTTAGCCAGCATCTTCGATAAGAACAACCCTAAAGTACGTCTACCGACCAGCAATACCATCCTGTCAAACGAACCAAACAACAACAACGATCGATTTGAAGGGTGGGAAAGTGTAGTACCCTCTTCTCTCTCACTAAAACGAGCGCAACAGGCTGGAGGATCTGTCCGGGACGTCTTACCTCAACCCGTTGATGGTGAATCCCCCTGTGCGGTCGATCATGAAGCGACTGAATCACATAATACCAACTTACCTACCATTGCACCATCTCGTTATTTACACAAGGCAACCAACAACCGTAGTCAACAGCAAAACCAAGAAGCATCATCATCGCAACCTCAACCAACTATCGCAAAACGAACCGGAAGTGAACCGGTATCCCACAATCGGCGAGGGGAGGGAGAGCGTGAAGTAACCTTCCCCCTCCCCGGAATGGGAGTGGATGTCCGGGGGGATGAGAGTGGGATCAGTCACGTGTGTCGTGCATCCTCTTTTTCCTCCTGGAATCCGGTCGATATGTCAGGCCAAACGCGTAGGCCATCAACAACATCTTCGTCGACGTCAGCAACAGTAGCCAGTAGGCAATCCGCGAAATGTTTTGCTCTTCAGTGGAACATACGTGGTCTACGAGGCAATATCGCTGAACTCAAGCTGCTCATTAGCAAACACGAATCATCCGTCATAGCGCTGCAGGAGACGAAAGTAAACAACCACGGTATCGCTTCAGACTTTGTAGGCAAGAACTATACACTACTTCTCCAGAACGGTAATTGTCGGTATTGGCAACAAGGAGTGGGTCTTGAGCTGCTAAACAGAGTCTGGCGTACTGGTGTATTCCCCCTCAGCTGGCGAACCGGAATAATAGTGCCAATTCCGAAACCAAATTGCTCCGATTTAGGACCGGCAGCTTTCCGACCTATTACACTGACCAACTGCATCGCGAAAGTGTTCGAGCGTATCGTAAACCGCAGATTAACGACTGAGCTGGAGTCGAACGGACGGCTAGACAAGAGACAACACGCTTTTAGAGCTGGGAAAGGTGTCGACACATACTTGGCGGAGTTGGATAGAACACTGCCCAATCGCGACGAACACTGCCTTATAGCATCACTCGATCTGTCGAAAGCGTACGACACAACTTGGAGGTACGGCATCCTGCGCACGCTGAGGAAATTGCAGATTGGAGGACGCATGTTCAACATATTGAACAGTTTTCTCGCCAACAGATCGTTCCGGGTAAACGTTGAAGAGCACTTATCGCGTGAAATGCTGTTGGAGAACGGAGTTCCTCAAGGGTCAGTATTTTGGTCACATTATTCCTCGTTGCCATGCAGCCGATCTTCAGAGTGGTACCGGAAACAACTACTGTTCTCCTATACGCGGATGATATATTGTTGGTGGTTCGAAGAAACAAAGAGCGGCCTTTGTACCGCGATTTACAAACTGCAGTGAAAGCTGTCGACAAATGGTCTAAGAGCGTCGGATTTAAAATTTCCGTGGCAAAATCGAACATTTTTTATGGAAGCCCCAACGCCCGTCGAGAACCCAGCAGGGATATCTTCATCGACCGAGTAGCTATACCGAAAACAAATAGGATTAAAGTTATCGGTGTCACTCTCGACCGGTTACTGTCTTTCAAACAGCATTGCAAAGCTGTTAAAGCAACATGTGAATCTAGGATTCTTAAGTTGATTGGTGCAAAGATCCCTCGAGGACAACGCAACTCTCTTTTATGCATTGGATCAGCAATTGTCACATCGCTACTTCTTTACGGCATTGGGCTCGTCAGTAGAGCGAAGGATTCGGTGGTGCAAACGCTTGCACCCATCTACAACCGGATGGTCCGATTTTCCTCAGGAGCGTACGCCACTAGCCCGATTCCAGCGATTATGGCTGAGGCAGGCACATTACCGTTTGACCTTCACAGCAAGCTGTGATTCGAGTAGCATTCCGAATGCTGGAGAAAGACCATCGAAATATCGATCTTCCAGTTGTGCAAAGAGTGTCCGACTGGCTTAGGATAGTTGATATGCAACCTCCTAACATCGCCGTTCGAATGCGGTTAACAAATCGAATGTGGTATGAGCCCAAGCCATATATTGTGTGGGACGTGAAGCGACAGGTTAAAGCTGGAGATTCACCCGATAGAGTACGTCCCATATTACAGGAGTTGCTGGCAAACCGCTTTCATCGAGCTACGGCTTTTTTCACGGACGGATCTAAGCGTGGAAATACAGTTGGTGTAGGCGTTTTTAACAGTACACTGCAGAGAGCGTTAAGTCTTCCGCCACAATGCAGTGTTTTTTCGGCAGAAGCATATGCGATAAAATCGGCTATCAACGCGGCGGGAACAACAAATCAGCTAATCATCCTCTCGGACTCTGCAAGCTGTCTTTCGGCCATAGAATGTGGTAAATCACAACATCCGTGGATACAGGAAATTGAAGACCTAATACGGAATCGTCCGTTTTACCTTTGTTGGATTCCCGGCCACACCGGCATCCACGGTAACGAAGAAGCAGATCGGCTCGCCAGCGAAGGCAGAAACAGCGTACCAATCAACGTTGCTGTCCCAAAAGAAGATGCCATTAAGGCAATGAGGCAAGCTATTCATCAACAGTGGGAAGAACGTTGGAGGCAGCTAACGGAAATTAAATTATTAGAGATCAAACGTGAAACAAAAAAGTGGATCGATCAGAATAACTCCGCTGATCAGCGGGTACTCACTCGACTGCGCATCGGTCATACACGGTTGACACATGATTTCCTGTTGAAGAAATCTTCTCCACCAATATGCGAGTGTTGTGGGACAGTCGTGGATGTTCGGCACATAATCCTGTACTGCAGAAAATTTGAAGCGGCCAGGACAAAATATGGTATCGATAACTCGAGCCTTTACACAGCGTTATGCAACGACGATGAAAGCGAAATGCGATTGCTGAAGTATCTGCATGATTGCAACATTTATCAGAAACTATGAAAAACGAAGACAGGAGCAAATTTTAAGAACCCGAAGGACAGGAAGAAAAACAGAAGTGTATGAAAATAAACATCAAAGAAATGAAAAAGGAAGACGATAGAGAGGAAGAAGTCGTGAAATAGCACAATGGAGGAAAAAAATGTTGAAAAGGATAATGAGGAGGAAGAAGATGGAGAAAAGCATGACGGACAAGAAGAAGGCGGAGAGGAAGATTACAAAGAAGAAGACAATGGAGATGAAGATAATGATAAGGAATAGAATATTCATGACGGAGAAGAATGTGTTGGAGAGAAATATAACTGCGAACAAAATGACTGAGAAGAAGATCATGGGGAGGAAGACAACGAAACGGAAAAAAACAAAGAAGAGCATGACGGAACGAAGAATGATAAAAAGGAAGAAAACAAAGGAAAAGAGGATGAAAATGATGATGATGGAGAAGAAGATGGTGCAGAGGAGAAGAAGATACCGGAGAGAAAGATGGCGTGGAAGAAGATAACTGAAAAAAAGCTGATGGAGAGGAAGATATTCAATAGGAAAAAACGAAAAAAAGAAAGCAGAAGAAAAGAAGAAAACCAAGGAATAACGTGATGGCGAATGAGATAATGGAGAAGAATGTGTTGGAGAGGAATACAACTGCGAACAAAATGACTGAGAAGAAGATCATGGGGAGGAAGATAACGAAACGGAAGAAAACAAAGAAGAGCATGACGGAAAGAAGAATGATAAAAAGGAAGAAAACAAAGGAAAACAGGACGAAAATGAAGATGATGGAGAAGAAGATGGTGCAGAGGAGAGGAAGATACCGGAGATGAAGATGGCGCGGAAGAAGATAACTGAGAAAAAGCTGATGGAGAGGAAGATATTCAATAGGAAAAAACGAAGAAAAGGAAGAAGAAGAAAAAAAGAAAACCAAGAAAAAACGTGATGGTGAAGGAGATGATGGAGAAGAAACTGAACATGTTGAAGGAAAGTGCCAACGAAGGTGAATCATCTGGAGGAGCAATAACCAAGGGAAAAAAGCTAAGTGATATTAATTCATATTTATTATAAACAACACCACTCACCTCATATTATACATTCTACATTTTCACAACTGAAACTGACATGAATGCATCCGATGGATGTAAAATGTCATTAATAAAAAACAACAACAACCGTTATTAACAACAATATTTAAGAGTTCAACTATTTTGCTTTGCATTTCTGGGTTAATGTTTTTTTAAATGTGAAAAGAAATTTCATCTGCTCCAGGACACGAGTGATCTATTTTGGAATTGATTAATTGAAGTACTTCTTTGTAAAATATTATAATTTGTCATCTGTGTTTATGGGTGTGTATTCTATGTTAGTGTTTTCCTCTGGAAAGTTTAATTTCATAAATTCATGTGCTAAATTCGCTTCAATTAATAATTGTATGTTTTCTTTACTTGGAAAACTTCCACTTATTCTTCTAACAGTATTCCATAAATTTCTTTGATTCATGTCTGGGTTGATTGATTCTATTAAATTATTCCAACTTTTCTTTGATTCTTTTCGAATAGTTTGTTTTAGTTTAGCCTAAGCTTTTTTAAATTTCATTAGATTTTCGTAGGTTTGATTTCTGAAGTATTCTATCAGGTGGGATTTTTTTCTTTTGTATAGTTTGTTTATTTCATCATTCCACCATGCTTTTGGTGTGTGGTTTTGTGTTTTTTGGACAGAATTTTGCATTTTTAATTTCTTCTCTAAATGTTGGTATTAATTGATACTGGTTATTGATTTCATTAGGGTTTATATTATTGATGTTAGTTATAGCTTTTTCTTCTTTATTATTTCTTTGTTAATAGTGTATGGTATAGCTGAATTTTTTATTTCAAATGTTATTATTTTGTGATTACTTTCTATTTCATCGTCTATTACTCTCCAATCTATTTTCCAGCTATATCCTGGGTGACTATTGTTAGGTCTATTGTTTATGGTGTGGTGTTGGGTGATTTGATTAGTGTTGGCGATCCGTCGTTAAGAATAACTAAGTCTGTCATGTCTAGTAATCTTGAAAGCAGTTGACCTCTTGGACAATCCTCTTGTTTTGTATCCCAAATTTTATTATGTGCATTAAAGTCTCCTGCTAATATAGTCGGTTTATTCCAATTCTGAATATTATTTAAAAGTTTTTTTTAATGATTCTTTTATTTCTTGATTTCTTATTGGAGGTGGGGGTATGTATATTGAGATTATTATTAGATTTGTTAACGTATTTAGTGTTTTAATTGCTATAGCTTTAATCGGCTCTAATTTTGGAAGTGTTATTTCTTCATATCTTATTTCATTTTTAATAGTGATTCCTACTCCGTAGCCATTATTTCTTAAAGATTTTATGAATTTGTAACCTGGAAATTTAAAGTCCTCGTTTGGTTTGATTCATATTTCTTGCAATATTGCAACATCAATATCCTTTGTACTTAGGAAGTTTTTTAGGATTTTTTCGAGTTTCCATTGGCCTTATACTGGTTATGTTATGTTGTATTAACTTGAGATTCCAGAACCTGTCCATTTTGTTGACGGTTTGGCTTAATTATTTGGATTACTGTTACTCCCGGGTTTGTAATTGATTTGATCTGGTTCATTACCTTTGTTAGTAGTGTTTGAGCATCTTTCGATTTCTTGCCTGATTGTTAGTGATTGCTTCTTGGATAGCTTTGATTTTTTTCATTATTTTATCAAGGTTTAGTTGTTTGACGAGTTCGGCTTTTACGCGGCTCACTATTTCTTCAATGTTCATGTTTGGTGTTGTATTTTGGTGGTTGTTTTTGTGTCGTATTTGTCTGGTTTGGAATATCATGGCTACTTGAGCCTCCTGAGCTTGATGATAGCGATGGAAATTCCTGCAGTGATTGTAATGCTGATGGTTGTAATCTACTCTGAACGGTCCTGTTCCTGGAAAATCTCATGTTTGCCTCTGCAAACGTGAGTTTCTCTCTAGCCATTACCTGTAGAATCATGTCCTGTCTTACTCTTTCTGGGCATTTCCTGTCATTTGCTTTATGATTTCCGTTGCAATGTACACAAGTTGGAGCATCCCAGCAAACCTCGCTTTCGTGTTCCAACCACACACAACACATCTTGGCTTCGTACTTTTGCATGTCTTGATCTTATGTCCGTACCTCCAGCACCTTATGCACAGTTTGACTGGGAATATGTAAAAATCTACCTTTTTTTATTTTATTTATTGTCGTCAATCATAAGTAGACCGTTTGTTACATTTTGTTCCTAATTCTAGTTACAGAGCTGTTACAGAAGTCTTGATTTCAAAAACGCGGAATCCGCGCCGAGTCCATCAAATCCGCGCCGAAGTAAAAATTGTGTTTTAAAACTAATACTGAAGATTAAAATAAATTTAGAAATAATATTGAAACAACTTATTTTCCTTGATCACAATGATCAGAATTCGAAACAATACTACCAATCATAGCCTCGATAATGTTTACACTTCTGTCCTTATTAATGAATGCAAGAAAACAGCAAATTAAGGAAACAAACAATAATGTATCATCAATACTAGAAAAGTAAACTTCAAATTCACTTCACCTTCACTTTTACCTTAAAAAAAAACACTTCTTTTACTTCTTTTTTTAACAAAAATTTAAAACCTGAAACAATTTTACATATTTAAAAACTAGTAAGGACGGGCAAATTCCTTTTAATTCTACTGCTACTAAATGCTTCAAAAGAGAAGTCAAAAGATAAGCGTAATTAAAAGATTAAGATAAGCGTCAATTAAGATAAGCGTTGTGTAATTTAGCAAGATCCTTATGTTTTGATGTTTTTGAATGGTCATGAAGAGCGGTGATTTCTCGGTTCTCGAAAGTTATTTTCTTTCGATAGCATATTTTGCAGTACACCTCCCCGGCACACAACGAGCGTTCATCGTAAACAATATACGATTCCTGTTTTTGAAGCCTGTTAACCTCAAAACGTGTCTAAAATAACATGAACAAAAAGCATATAGAAACATTCACAGCAGTATTCAAAGTAATATCTTATCCATGATTTTTCGGTTGAAAACAAGGCGGCGTACAGTAAGAGATGTTAAACAAACCAATAAAACGCATTAAAATTCGGACATTGACTAAATCTTCGATCACATTAAAAAATTTCGTCGTCGCACTGCAGCGCAAAAACTGATTGGAACGGAATCGACCGAAAGTTTTACATTTGACGCAAAACCCAGTCAGAGTAAACATCCCGCCGTTCTAACCCGCCTTGGTTGAAATATTTCACCGCAACACACTAGTGTCCAGCTTCATCGGTTCAACGTCAAGCTAACAAAATATTCGACGTCGGCTCGATGAAGCTCAACATGTTTTTACCACACTGAGAAAAAAAATCACAAAATTTCTAAAAGTGATTTTTTTCTTTTTTTAACATTTAAAAACAATTCCGCAGAAACCGCGCCGATATGGAGCAAAAACGCGCCAAATCCGCGCAAAACGCAAAATCCGCGCGAAACGCAAAATCCGCGCCAGCTGTAACAGCTCTGTAGTTATAATCGAGGATATAAAATACACAACATTGACTAAGCAGCGTTGGTTCACAATATTCCTATGGCGTGTTCTCCTGTAGCGTATAGCATTGAAGTAATGCTTCAATTTGGATTTTGTAATTGTAAAGTCAATTGAATCGCTTTGTAAATTGTAGGTAGCCATCATCTGATTCAGAGGTTCAAATTTAGCTTAGTTTGTGCGATAGTGATTTGTGATAAAAATATTTCGATTGCGCAGTTGCCGGGAGGGTATGTAAAAAATTAATTTTGATAATAGCTCTGCTGAATGAATGCCATGTGAAACAATGCCATTAACAAACGAAATCCCTTCAAACTCTCGACGTTCTTTTAGTGTTTGCATACTGATAAGCCTACAGCGAGCTTCATAGGGTGGGAGAGGAAATCTTTCCCAACCTAATTTACGTAATGCAAACAATAAAAACTGTTTTTGTACAGACTCTATTCGGTCTTCATGGATAACTGAAAAAGGTGACCAGACTACACTACAATATTCCAGTATTGACCTCACATAAGCAATGTATAATGTTTTAATTGTGTAAGGGTCGTTAAAACTATGACTAAAGTTAGTTTAGTTAGTTAGTTTAGAATCCAGCATAACTCCTAAATCACGAATTCTGATGCACTTTCCTACAGACTGATTTCCTAGAGTGATCAAAATGTCAGGTATGTCTTGTTTTCTTTAAAAAGGCTTTTGTTAAACCAAGTATAGAAAATATGTATTTCTTCTTGAAATATCTTGAAATCTTCTTTGCTTCTTATTTCTAGGAAGAGCTTTATATCGTCGGCATATATTAAGACTTTTACAGTTTTAAGAATGAATGAAATATTGTTTACGAAAAGAATAAACAAAAGAGGGCCTAGATGGGATCCTTGGGGGACACCTGAGGAAACTTGAATAGGATTTGATTTCTTTCCTTTAAATCTTACTGTTGCTGCGAAACGATCAGATTGGCACTCAGTGAAGCAACTGGTCATTCCCTTGCAGTCCCGGACGGACAAGACCAACACAGTGCAGCTTCTAACAATAGAGGTGATATCAATAGATAGCTCAGTATTGTTAAAAGGTAAACAAGAACAGTTTGCTGTAGAGAATAAATTAAATTCGTACAATAAAAATGGTTAATTAACTGTAATTAAAAGTAAGCATTCTTTGGTGTAGCATCTTGTTAAACTTAAAT
The DNA here is from genome assembly GCA_034211315.2 of Aedes japonicus. NCBI lineage: Eukaryota > Metazoa > Arthropoda > Insecta > Diptera > Culicidae > Aedes > Aedes japonicus. Next base: position 109,501 of record JASCZW010005782.1, on the reverse strand, counting down.
TTGTTTTAGAAACGAGCTAGGACGAGTGAAGTTAGAAGCTAGGGTAAAGGAAAGAAAACGTGAATTACACAGAAATGTGAGTAGAATAGAACATTATGTACAATAGAAAGGAATAATATTGAAATATATTTGCAGCTATGAAGTTGCACAGTAAGGCAGCTATCCGGATTTGTGTTCCCCGCCCACGCTTCCCCCAACATTCTTCATAGATTTCTGTTCCTGAGTTGGAAAGAAGTCTAAGTTTGGATGACAACGTTCATCAAGCCGGTAGTAATCAGTTTACGTCGTAATTTTGAAGTGCATTATCGCCAATTGCTCGGTGCAGTAGTGGTTCTCCGGAGTTTGTGGATGACCAGTCGTAGTATGGCCACCAACCAAGCGGTTAATAGTCACTACAAAAAGTGCGATATGGAAGACACGGCAAATATGATGAACTGTGAGCTATGTGGAAGGAAGGAACATGTCGTTTGTGCTGGAGTTTCGGATGAGTTGAGCGCCGAGAATTCCACCTGGTGTTGTCGACAGTGTGAAGAGGAGAAAAACATTAGAAACGTTTCGAGATCTGAGCGAAGTACTTCGTTGAGTAGACGATCGCTTAGGTTGAAACTGGCGTTGGAACAGCTAGAGGTGCAAAATCGTCTTCGCATGATGGAAATTGAAGCTGAAAAGGAGTTTGTGAAGCAGAAGTATGAGTTGCTGAAGCAGTTAGAAGACGAAGACGATCGAGATAGCCGGAGAAGCGTGGTGAGTGGAAAAACCAAACGCGAAAGGCTAGAAAGGTGGTTAACCAAGAACCCTGATGATTCTTAATCGATCGTCAATCGAGTTGCACGCGTTTTTTAATCGCTCCTAGCCGTGCGCGCTTTATTTTGTTTTATTTTTGCACACGTTTTCATTCTCGTTTTTGTGCGCCGTTTACCTGTGCCGGGTTAGTAAAATGAGTTGTGAAGTTTGCTCGTTGGACTCTTCCGCCGATTCCGTTCTATGGCAGTGTGTTGGGTGCACCCGACAATTTCATGCTGGATGCGTGGGAGTACTTGTCCAGCGTAACTCGCTCAGGAAGAAGGATAAAAAGCTGATTGATACTACGTCATACGTGCTTCCGTGCTGTGGTTCATGCCAAAATCTTATCACGGCTCACTTTGACTTCAATGTGCTTACTAAGCAACAGGCCGAGCTGGCCAAGCAAATAACAGAAAACACGGAGGTGATTCATGAAGCAATCGATAAGGTGGATGGATTGCTTGTTGATATTAAAAAACAGCTGTCAGCAAGTAGCAGAAGCGGTTTAACTGACATTGTTGCCATAAATAACCACTTGACTTCACTATGTGATATTGCGATGAAGTCATCGAAAGAAAACATATCCACGTCAATGAAATCAATAACGTCAGGTATAGCCGAGGACTTGAAATTTTTGAATGGCGAAATTAAACATGTCAGTGAACTGACAGAGAGCATATCATCCAGTAGCAATATCAATATCAATCAATTACCGTTAGCAATAGATATATTGGATGAGCTGAAATCTTTATCAGCGAGCATATTGACCATCGAATCAAAAGTAGTAAACTGCTCTCCGGAATCGGTGGATTCTTTAGAATATGAGCTAAATTCTATAAATGAAGTTCAAATAATCGATCCATCAGGCTGGCGCATGCTTGGTACGAGAAGAGTATTTAAAGCTGATTGGACAGATTTCGATAAACGGAAACAGCATCGTTTAAACATGCAAAAGCAGGCTGAAAAAGCAAGAAAGCGTAGGAAAGAAGCACGAAATAAATATTTGAACGTCCATCACAGCAGCAACCATAGGAATTTTACCAACAACATCAACAACAACAATGACCGACGCAACTTTCAAAGGGATCACAGCGGTAACAGCTTTTTGCCACCGGATAGAATACTTCTTGCATTGCCCAGTGAACACGCGAACGGTACAGTTCGTTCGGTCCGCTTTCCGTTGTTTGGGAAGCTTTTTACGAGTTGTTTAGTCTTCAGAAAAAGGAATTTCTCAATCGCCAGTGGAATCGTCGCGAGTGAAATCAGTTTTGATTTACTGAAGAAGAGAACATTGTGTGATAAGTGGTGCAACAGCGTCATTAATTGCAATTAGCAATATTGCCACGATCGAGAAGCCATATTGTTCCGAATCTATACGGCACGCATACCAGCAGCCCATCGTGTGAAGCGTGCATTCTTCCATCCACCAACTACCACCGACCAGCAACGTCATCGTCATCGTTTAGCTCCACGCTTAGACGGTACACGCGGTCACTCATCGTCGCTCGGCAGCAGCAGCACACATTCGTCGCCCAGCTGCAGTAGATCCGTGATACATATAAGATAAGTTGTTTAGTAGTATATAAGATAAGTGATTTTCATCGTAGTGTGTGTGAGTGTGGAGAGTGATTGATAGTGTGTGTGAGAGTGAACTTAGTTTTAGTTTTTTTTTAGGTTTAGTTTGTTTATCTGTGATTGATTGTAGATAATTACGTTAGTGGTTGAGCGTGATAAGCTCCCACAAGCGAGCCATGGATGATTTATCGCAAGATGAATCATCTATGGCACAAAATGATGAGGTAGCTCATAGAGTTACCAGATCACGTGCATATCCAGACAGTTCAACTGGTCCATGGGTTGTTTATTTTCAGCCCAAATCGAAACCTCTGAATGTTTGTCAGATTTCTGATGATCTGACGAAGCGATTCTCGGCCGTGACCGAGATAATAAAAGTAAGACCGAATAAACTTCGAGTCGTTGTGTCCAACCTTAAGCAGGCAAATGAGATTGCTGTCTCTCAGTTTTTTACACTCGAGTATCGGGTATATATCCCAGCTCGGGGTATTGAAATCGAAGGTGTGGTCACCGATACGAGTCTGACCCCTGAGATCCTGCTGAAGCGGGGGTTGGTCGATTTAAGAACCCTCTGCTGTCACCAGTTAAGATACTGGATGTGCGCCAACTGGGCGCAGTGTCGACCAATAAGGGTGAAAAAAGTTTACTCCGTCAGACTCGTTTCGCGTGACCTTCTCTGGCTCAGCCCTCCCTCAATACGTCGAGTTGGGAAAACTTCGGCTACCTGTGCGGTTGTTTGTACCTCGGGTCATGATCTGCCAGAAATGCCAGCAGATGGGACATACGACCTCCCATTGCGGCAATAAGGCGCGCTGCTCCAACTGTGGGGAGAAACATGAGGATGGCGCGTGCGCAGACAGAACACCAAAATGCGCTTTCTGTAAGGGATCTCCTCCTCATGCTCTCTCGGCGTGCCCGGCGTACAAACAACGCGCGGAACAATTAGAACGCTCGCTAAAACAGCGTTCCAGGCAATCTTTGCCGAAATGGTGAAAAAGCCTCACCATCACCCAGTGCCAATACAAATCCCTTTGCTCCTCTGTCAGATGACGAGTCTGACTTTGATTCGGCTGAAGAGGGAACGTCGTTCACTTTTCCGGAAGGTGCTTCAAGGAAGCGAAGACGCGTCCGCCCACGGAAAGTTGTTGAAAAGAAGCCCGAGACCAGCTTGCCCATTTCAAAGAGAGGTGGAAAAAAGGAAAACACAATTCCTCCTGGTTTCCGTAGTACTAACTACACCCAGGACTTTCCATCTCTCCCGGGGACATCCAAAACCCCTGACGCCCCTATTTTAAGAACAGAAGCCCCCTCCTCAAGTGGGCTGTTCTCATTTGATGACATTGCCGAAGGTATCTTCAAGTACCTTGAAATTTCTGACCCTCTCAAAAGCATTGTTTTGGCAATGCTTCCAACAGTGAAGACCTTTTTGAAACAATTGACAATTAAGTGGCCCATCCTTGCAGCTATCATTTCCTTCGATGGATAATTTTCCAAATGAGGTCGGGGATTTGATCACTGTTCTACAGTGGAATTGTCGAAGTTTGATTCCTAAATTGGAATCATTCAAATTTTTAGCTCACACTACCGGTTGTGATGCATTCGCTCTTTGTGAAACATGGCTCTCTTCCGAAATCAATCTTCCGATTCATGATTTCAATATTATTCGTCTTGATCGTGAGGATTCGCGTGGAGGGGGAGTAATTTTGGGGATCAAAAAGTGCTACTCCTTCTATAGAGTGAATTTTCCTCTTATTCCAGGTATTGAAGTTGTCGCATGTCAGGCTATTATTAAAAATAAAAGCCTTTGTATTGCTTCTGTGTATATTCCTCCTAGAGCCTCAGTAAACCGAAAACAATTTTCAGATATATGTTCGGTCCTTCCTTCTCCACGGTTGATCATGGGAGATTTTAACTCTCACGGTACAGGCTGGGGAGAACTGTACGATGACAACCGGTCTTCCTTGATATATGACCTCTGTGACAACTTCAATATGACAGTTCTTAACAATGGAGAAGTAACACGTTTGGCTGGTACATCCTCAGTTGGCAGTAGATTAGACCTCACACTTTGTTCGAATTCATTATCGTTGGATTGCACATGGAATGTGATTCAAGATCCCCACGGTAGTGATCACTTGCCCATAAAAATTTCGGTTGCCACCGGGTTCAATCCGTCGAAATCTGTTAACGTCACGTATGATCTTACTCGTCACATCGATTGGACAAAGTTTAGGACAGCAGTAGATGAAGCCGTAACGACGGTAGAAAGGCTTTCACCGCAGGAAGAATATAACTTCCTCTCCAACCTGATCTTAGACAGCGCGCTTCAAGCTCAAACTCGACCAGTTCCAGGGACGTCATCTCGCAGGAAACCTCCTTCTCCATGGTGGGATCAGCAATGCACCGAGGTTTACCGTAAAAAGTCCGACGCGTTTAAAGTTTTCCGTAGACGTGGAACACCTGAGCACTTCGAAGTATACACGGCTCTTGAACGCGAACTTAAGAGCCTCATCAAGGCCAAGAAACGCGGTTACTGGCGAACATTCGTGAACGGGCTATCACGCGAAACGTCGATGAGTACTCTTTGGAACACGGCGCGAAGGTTGCGTAACCGAACTACGAACAACGAGAGCGAGGAGTACTCGGACCAATGGATCCTAAAGTTCGCGCGAAAAGTTTGTCCAGATTCTGTGCCGGCACAGATGATTCCTCGCGAAAACACGAATTCGATAGATGAGATTAGCCAACCCTTTTCAATGGTAGAGTTCTCTCTCGCACTCCTTTCGTGTGGCAATACGGCTCCAGGGGCTGATAGGATCAAGTTCAACTTGCTTAAGAACCTCCCAGACGTCGCGAAGAGGCGCATGTTGAACTTGTTTAATCAGTTTCTGGAACTCAATATTGTACCGGATGATTGGAGACGGGTGAGAGTTATTGCCATTCAAAAACCTGGTAAGCCCGCGTCCGACCACAACTCATATCGACCCATCGCGATGTTATCTTGTATTCGAAAGTTGTTGGAGAAAATGATCCTTTTCCGTCTGGACAAATGGGTTGAGACGAACAACCTGCTTTCAGATACTCAATATGGTTTCCGTAGGGGTAAGGGAACGAACGACTGTCTCGCGTTGCTTTCCACAGATATTCAGTTAGCTTTTGCTAAAAAAGAGCAAATGGCTTCTGTATTCTTGGACATAAAGGGGCTTTTGATTCAGTATCTGTTGAAGTTCTTTCAGATAAACTCCACGCTTGTGGCTTTTCACCATTAATGAATAATTTTTTGTACAATTTGCTGTCAGAGAAACATATGAGTTTTTCTCATGGAACCTCTACAGCTTCACGATTTAGCTACATGGGTCTCCCCAGGGATCATGTTTAAGCCCCCTTTTGTATAATTTTTATGTCAAAGACATTGACGGTTGTCTAGGTGACAACTGTACGTTGAGACAACTTGCAGATGACGGCGTAGTGTCTGTCACGGGACCCAATGGGGTCGATCTGCAAGGACCCTTACAGGATACCTTAGACAATTTGTCTACTTGGGCTCTAGAGCTAGGTATCGAATTCTCTACGGAGAAAACTGAGTTGGTAGTTTTTTCTAGGAAGCATAACCCAGCACAACCGAAGCTTCAAATTTGGGGTAAGCCGATAACTCATTCCATGTCATTTAAATATCTTGGGGTTTGGTTCGATTCTAAGTGCACCTGGAGATCCCATATTGAGTATGTGAAGCGAAAGTGCCAGCCAAGGATCAACTTTCTCTGCACAATTACCGGGACCTGGTGGGGAGCACATCCGCAAGATCTTCTAACGTTGTACCGGACAACGATTTTGTCGGTTATGGAATACGGTAGTTTTTGTTTTCAGTCAGCGGCTCGGTCGCACTTCATTAAACTGGAACGTATTCAGTATCGGTGTCTTCGTATCGCGTTAGGTTGCATGCACTCGACTCACACCATGAGTCTTGAAGTGCTGGCTGGCATGTTGCCACTCTCGGATCGGTTTTCAGAATTATCTCTCCGGCTCCTCACCAGGTGTGAAGTTATGAACCCTCAGGTAATCGAACATTTTGAGAAGCTCCTTGAGTTGAATCCTCAAACCCGCTTCATGACCTTGTACCATTTGTACATAACACAGGATGTCAGCCCTTCGCCGAACATTTCCAATCGTGTTTGCTTCTCCGATTTCGACAATTCGGTTCATTTTGATTTATCCATGAAGCAGGAGCTTCGTGGAATCCCAGAGCATCATCGTTCTATGATTGCTCCTGTGATATTTGCTGCAAAGTTTGGCCAAGTTGATTCCACTAAATCGTTCTTCACTGACGGATCATTGATAGAGGAGTCAGCAGGCTTTGGAATATTTAATGAAATTTATAGCGCCAATCGTAAACTTCATGCTCCTTGTTCCGTATATGTCGCTGAATTAGCGGCAATACACTTTACGCTAGAAATTGTTGCCTCGTTAACACCGGATCAGTACTTCATTTTCACGGATAGTCTCAGTTCTATAGAGGCTATTCGCTCCTTGAGGCCGGTAAAGCACTCCTCGTATTTTCTCATGAAAATACAGGAGCTTCTAAGTGCTTTATCTTCGCGTTATTTTATCATCACCTTTGTATGGGTCCCTTCTCATTGTTCAATTCCGGGCAATGAGAAAGCGGACTCGCTTGCAAAGGTGGGCGCTATGGAAGGCGATATTTATGATCGACAAATCGCCTTCAACGAATTTTTTACAATTTTTCGTCAACAGTCACTCGTCAGCTGGCAGCATAAATGGAGTAAAGGAGATTTGGGGCGATGGCAATATTCTATCATCCCAAAGGTGTCGAAGAAATCTTGGTTTAGCGGGATGGATGTGGGTCGAGACTTCATTCGTGTCATGTCTCGCCTCATGTCCAATCATTATTCTTTGAACGCTCATTTATACCGGGTTGGGCTGAGCGACAGCAATCTCTGTGAGTGTGGACAAGGCTATCAGGACGCAGATCACGTTATTTGGTCTTGTGCTGAGCATCGTGGTTTCAGATCGAGGCTTTATGATTCCCTTCGGGCTCGAGGTAGACAACCCAATGTGCCAATTCGAGATATTTTGGCTGTACGTGATTTGGAGTACATGAAACTCATTTATGTGTTTTTGACTAACATTAGCCTTAGATTGTAGTTAGTTTAACCTGTATGTTTACTTTAAGTTTTTTTTTTATATGTGTATGTGTGTGTTTTTTTTTCTTTTTCAAAAATTGTTCAAGTCAAAAGAAAACCGTAAATTGTATAGTTATAAGTGATTAGATAATTTAGAATTTAAATTTAATATGTTATGTAAACCATACTTTAAATTCCCACCCTCTTCCCATCCGTAATTTGTAATTCCTATTAACCTCGAGACGGCCGCGAGTAATCGGCTCCTCCCTCCTAACTTAAGTTTTAAGATAAATGATGTATAAAAGTATGAAAATTTGGCTCTGTAAAGTTAATTCGATTGAGCCTGTACAAATAAATGATTATTAAAAAAAAAAAAAAAAAAAGAAGAATACTTCTTGCAACAGCAAAGGAGAGATTTTCCAAACCACCACAGCATTCCGCGTTTGACGCCCCTACTTTGTCTGCTACCCACCGGCCAATACAGTTCCAGAGAGGAGAAATTCTGAATCCCCACTCGGTGCATGACGGATTACCACGATCTACTCCCGCCAGGTAACCCATCTGGAATTCTCCCGGATGTTCTTCAGACCCTTCGACAGCTTGTGAGGCATGCCATATTCAGCATTCGTGTTTTCGACGCAACTGACGAACTTCTTAGGCAAAGGATATGACGACGAAATTACTGCGGAGGTAACGGATCCAGACATTCTTTCAGACTTGACGAACCCAGGACAGCAAACAGAAATGGTAAATAGTTTTAATACAAACGATTCTAATGTTATTTTACAATCAGCGTGTGAAATCTTAGTATATTGTCAGAATTTTAATAGAATGAGAAGCGCTGTTAAGATAAACGAAATTCAGAAAAAGATTTTAAGTTGTTCTTACACAGTGATTCTTGCAAATGAAACTAGCTGGGATGAAGGTGTAGGAAGCGCGGAGGTCTTTGGTAATAGATTTAATGTCTATCGTGATGACCGTAATTATCAATGGTCGGAAAAGAAGTCAGGAGGTGGAGTTCTAGTCGCTGTTTCAAACATTTTCAACTCTGAAATCATACTTACACCTAAATTTAAAGAATTTGAACACGTGTGGGCAAAAGCTCAAGTCGCAGGTGAAACATATATTTTTGTTTCGGTTTACTTTCCTCCAAACAATGCCCGTAAAGACATATACGATAAGTTTTTCGGTGTTGTTGAAGAAATTATGTCTAGCTCACCACCAGAAGTTAAACTACATATTTATGGTGATTTTAACCAACGAAATATTGACTTCATTCCAGACATGGATAACGAATACATATTACTCCCAGTCTTTGGAGAAAACGAAACATTAAATTTTTTGTTTGACAAAATTGCAAATTTAGGACTAAATCAAATTAACCATGTTAAAAATCAGCAAAATTGCTATTTGGACTTGCTGTTGACAAAAATTTACGATGACTTTTATATAAATGAATCATTATCGCCAATATGGAGAAATGAAGCATTTCACACTGCAGTCGAGTATTTTCTGTTTGTGCATAACTATGAAACAATTATAGACAATGAATTCGAGGAAATATTTGATTATCAATCAGCAAATTATGACAACATTAGGAATAAACTACATAATATTGATTGGCAAACAGTGTTAAGGATTGAAGAAAATGTGGAAAATGCTACTGAGGTGTTCTACAAAAAGCTGTTTAAAATAATACATGAAGATGTGCCGGTCAAAAGAAGAAGGCGTCAAATTACTTCCAAAAATCCGGTTTGGTTCAACAAGGAAATAAGAAACTTAAAAAATCGTAAACAGAAGGCACATAAAATCTATAGAAATAATAATCAAGAAAATATGCAAAACTATGTGGATATCTGCAATCGACTCAATTTGGCGATGAGTATAGCATTCGAGCAGTATAATTTTAAAATTGAGCAAGAAATTAAATCCTGTCCAAAAAACTTTTTTAACTATGTCAGGACCAAACTGAAAAGTGACAATTTTCCGTCTAAAATATACCTTGATGATAGTGAAGGTAATAACTCGGAAGAGATATGCAATTTATTTGCGAACTTTTTTCAAAAAAACTACACAACATATTCAGAACCAGATCGCGATCGTGAATACTTTAGTTTTCAACCTGAATTTCCAACTGTCATTAGCATTAGTAAAATCAATGTGCATGACATATTGGATGCATTAAAAAATTTGGACGCATCTAAAGGTTCGGGACCTGATGGAGTCCCTCCTGCTTTCATGAAAACTTTGGCCACTGAGCTTACAGCTCCGTTGTTTTGGATTTTCAATATGTCACTGGAATCGGGAGACTTCCCAAAAATATGGAAAAAGTCATTCCTAGTACCTATTTTCAAATCTGGTAAAAAATCTGATGTCAGCAATTATCGTGGTATAGCCCTTATTTCTTGTATCCCAAAACTTTTTGAGGCGATCATAAATGAAAAACTATTTAACCAAATAAAAAATAGAATAACTACCTCACAGCACTGATTTTTCAAAGGCCGTTCGGCAACCACTAATTTACTCGAATTTGTGAATTATTCTCTGGAAGCAATGGAAAACGGAAGTCACGTCGAAGTTTTGTACACGGATTTTAGCAAAGCTTTCGACCGCGTCGACATACCCATGCTTCTTTTTAAATTACAAAAGTTGGGTATACAACCTAAACTAATCAAATGGCTTGAATCATATTTGACCAACTGTGAACAAATTGTTAGATTTAACGGAAAAAAATCGACTTCTATTCATGCTAGTTCGGGAGTACCACAAGGCTCTCATTTAGGACCGCTTCTTTTTATTTTATTTGTGAATGACATATCTTTTTTACTTAAGAAACTAAAATTTTTAATGTATGCTGACGACATGAAATTTTTTTTAGAAATAAAAAACGGCGAAGACTGCGACATATTCAAAAATGAGATACAAATATTCCACACATGGTGTAACAAAAGCCTCCTAGAACTAAATGTAAAAAAATGTAACTTGATTACATTTACAAGAAAACGAGACATACCTAATTTAGTAATAACTTTAGGAAACCAGAACGTTGAAAGGTGTGATGTAGTTAGGGACTTAGGTATTATGTTAGACACTAAACTTTCGTTTATTGTTCATTATAACACAATTATAGACAGAGCCAGTAATATGCTAGACTTTATAAAACGGTTCTGTTATAATTTCCGTGATCCATACACAATAAAAACACTGTATGTGGCTTATGTCAGATCAATACTTGAATATTGTAGCATAGTTTGGTCCCCATTTTCAATTACACATGAAAATAAAATAGAATCTGTGCAAAAACAGTTTTTATTATACGCACTTCGTAAGTTAGGTTGGACAGTATTTCCTTTACCATCGTATGAAGCTCGATGTATGCTAATCAACATTCAAACACTGAAAAAGCGTCGAGAATTTGCGATGGTTTCATTTATAAACAACATTGTCTCACACAGAATTGACTCGATCGAACTATTATCAAAACTAAACTTCTACACACCAACACGTTATTTAAGGCACCGACAGTTATTTGCAACAAATTACAATCGTACGAACTACGGAAAATTTGGACCCATTAATCAAATGATGACTATTTACAATAAACATTGCCATAGTATTGATTTTACAATGTCCAAAACAAAATTAAAACAATATTTCCGCGCGCAGTAATAACTAGGAAGTCTTTACATATACTATTGGTAAATACCAATGCACACTACATTGTATTAAAACAAATTTAGAGTTAAAACAATTTAGCGTATAAGATAAACTATGTAACAAAACGGTCTACAAACTCGATTGACGACAAATAAATAAATAAATAAATAAATAAATAGATAACGAGGAAGTCGTAGGAATGCCGTCTGAAGGAACTCCGGCGAAATGGGTGCAGCATGATATCACTCATCAGCCGCTACAGCCGCTCCCTCAAAGTTCATCGACTCCTAAAAATGCCCTTGAAAAGCTTCCTGTATTACCCGCAACTGAGCCGGTCAATCAGCAATCGGTGCCCGTTTCAAACACAGACCCTACGAATAGTCCAGTCTTGCAAGGAACGATTCTCACGCCCGATGACATGGATATTTCGGTGAACGGAACCTTAACGAGTATGTCACTACCACCACTGGCACCCGTCGTGCCAGTTGATGCTCTTGCTTCGAAAGCAGCGATCTGCTTCAGTACGGCGGTCGCGTTTACTTCGAAAAATCTGGCGGAGTCGATTTCTACAGTTCCACATGAAGCGATAAACTCGCGAAGTTTAAACTCTAGCCGTTTTCAACTCGCGCCTGGTCAGCAAGTACCGGCGGCACCGATTCTAAAAGCGAGCAGCACATTACCGTATTATTTGCAGTTGGAAAATAGACAACAAACAACTGTACGACCAGGATTCTCGGAGCTCCCTCTTGTGGTACCAAACAGTACAATGCGAAGTTCTATCAATACTAGAAGGAATATGGACCAGAATTTTGCAGAGCCTTATGCCTCAAACATCGGACTTCAGCCCCGAAATCAACAAAACGCTGTTTCAATTCCTGTACAAGCGACTGAATCAATACATCCGTGGATGCCGTAAAGAATTGTTGCCCAACGAGTCGGCTGTGAGCCACCATTAGTGGGAACATATGTTGCGCCGCAGGTAAATAACGCCTACTTTAATTCACAGTTCTGTCACGACCTAGGAAATGCGCTTCCAGCATCTATTTATTCGTCGACAACACAGACGTTGCCTTCACTACAGGCACAGGGACAATCTCCAGTAGTGCAGCAAGCTCCGCCATACATGGTTGCACCACCACAGGCGTCAGCTATTTGGTCACCTCAGCAGTCAAGCTCAACAGTACAAATCCGTACCCGTCTCGAATTAACAGTAATGTACATCGACAGATAGGACCCACACCATCACATATTGCAGCTCGACAGGTCATCTCGCGAGATTTACCAACGTTTTCGGGAAACCCAGAAGACTGGCCAATATTTCACAGTTCATTCCAAAGCTCAACGAATACTTGTGGGTACAGTGATGCCGAAAATTTAGAGCGCCTGCAACGTTGTCTTAAGGGATCTGCACTGGAGGCAGTTAGGAGTCCGCTGCTTCAACCAGCATCAGTGCCTCACGTGATCAAGACACTCTACAAACTGTATGGTAAGCCCGAAAATCTTATTAATTCGTTGTTGAAGAAAGTGCGCAATGCGCCTTCGCCAAAATCGGACAATTTGCATTCCATAATTACGTTCGGATTGACTGTTCAAAACTTGGTAGACCATATCATCATATCAGAACAGGATTCCTATCTCGCCAATCCCATGCTCATGCAGGAACTCGTCGAAAAACTGCCAACATCGTTGAAGTTGCAGTGGGGAAGTTTCAAACGTCAACGCGTCGGTGTGAATCTCACCAATTTTAATGAATTCATGGTGGAGTTGGTGGATCTGGCTTCAGAGCTTACGTTAAACATCGAGGCTACAAGTACAACGAAGCAACACAAGCAGGAGGGAAGCAAACACAAGGAAAAATTATTTGTGCATTCTCACGAAGTAGTAAGCAGAGCTGAGAAGAAGCAGGACTCCGAACAAGGCGAAACGGCCAGGTCCTGTTCAAACTGTGGAGACAGTAGCCACCAGATTCTGCTGTGTACAAGCTTCAAGACAATGAACACCGAAGAAAGGTGTAAGGCAATTCGGCAGAAGAATCTCTGTCGTGGTTATCTCATTCCGCATCGTAAGTGGCCATGCCGATCCAAGAAAGAATGCGGTATAGACGGTTGTAAAGGTAAACATCATCGGTTGCTCCGTGAGCCGCAGAGAACACAGTCGCAGCAAACTACGTCCACCAGAACAGCAAATCAGGGAAGCAATGTCGCCCACCAAAATCATCACTATGAACAGTCGTATTCTCTTTTTCGCTACGTGCCGATTACCGTTTTTGGAAATGGAAAGCATGTGAATATTTTCGCCTTCTTAGATGAGGGATCCAGTACCACGATGATCGAGACAGGTGTGACAGAACAGCTGGGAATCGATGGACCAACAGAATCTCTTTGGCTCACGTGGACTGGGAAAATTACGAGAGAAGAAAAAGAATCTCAGATCAGGGATCGGGATGAAAATGAAGTTTTCGATTGGAAATGTGCGCACTGTACAGGAATTGAAGCTTCCCGCGCAATCGTTCTACTATGAATCCATGGCGGGACAATATCCTCACCTGAAGGGACTGCCCATCACAAGCTATGAGAATGCGATGCCACGTATGATCATAGGTATTGAGCATGTTCGTTTACTGACTTCGCTAAAGTTGCGCGAAGGGCGTGGTGAGGGTCCAGTAGCGGTAAAAACTCGGCTTGGCTGGTGTGGCAGACAGTCAGAGAAAGAGTGTACAGTTGAGCGAGTGAACTTCCATCCGTTCAGTAATCGTGACATACACGATGCCATAAAGCAGTTTTTTCTCGTAGAGGAGAGTACGGTGACGAAGAAAATGGAAGCTGAAGAGGACAAGAGAGCGCAGCTATTACTGGGGCAAACAACTGTACGAAAAAGCAGTCGGTTTGAAACCGGTCTTCTCTGGAAGATCGATGATCCCTCACTCCCAAACAGCTTCCCTATGGCGATGCGAAGGCTCAAAACGTTGGAAAGAAAGCTAACACGAGATTGTGGACTGCGACAGCGAGTAAAACAACAAATTGACGGTTATTTGGAGAAGAATTACGCTCATAAAGCTTCCAAGAAGGAAGTGGAAGAGACTGCTACGAACCACGCTTGGTATCTTCCGTTGGGTGTAGTGGAGAACCCAAAGAAACCTGGCAAAACTCGCTTGATAGGGGACGCTGCAGCTAAAGTGCAAGGTGTAGCGCTCAACGATCTGCAACTAAAAGGGCCTGATCTCCTCAATTCGTTGTCGGCCATCCTCATGCGATTTAGACAGCACAACATTGCAGTTTGTGGTGACATAGCTGAAATGTTCCACCAAATTCGAATAAAAGAAGGTGACAAGCAATTTCAGCGTTTTCTTTGGCGAGACGATCCAAGCGACGAGGATCAGGTGCATAGATGTTGCCACCTTCGGAGGCACCTGTTCTCCATGCACAGCGCAAAACGTAAAAATTCGGAACGCTCTCGAGTTCATCGAATCGCATCCACGAGCAGTAGAAGGGATCATCAAAAACCACTACGTGGATGATTTCCTGGACAGCGTGGAAACTGAAGAAGAGGCAGTGGATTTGCTCAGTACCGTCAAAGCGATTCATGCAGCAGCGGGATTTCACATCCGGAAGTTTCAGTCGAACTCCTCGACGGTATTGAATCATCTTAGTGAACCGATGCAATCTGAAGTCAAATCAATGAATCTGGATAAACAGAGTGGAACTGAGCGAGTACTGGGCATGGTTTGGTCGGCGACAGCAGACGTATTCAGTTTCGATACGGCGGTATCACCGAACATGCAAGAGTTAGTTAAGAAAGGTACGGTTCCGACGAAGCGTCAAGTTTTGCGAGCGGTGATGACTTTATTCGATCCGCTTGGCTTGATAGCGCATTACGTGGTGCATGGAAAAATTCTGATGCAGGAGATTTGGAGATCAGGAACCGAATGGGATTAAGCAATAGCTGCATATCTCCACGACATCTGGTCGTCGTTGGATCGAGCTTCTCAACCAGTGAAGTAAAGCGAAAGTACCACGATGTTTCTTCAGTGGAGAGAAACTTCGGGATCTTCAGCTCCATATATTTGTAGACGCAAGTGAGATGGCATACGCATACTTCTCGATGGCGTACCTGCGGCTGGACACAAGAACCGAGCGAAAATGTGCGTTAGATGCCGCTAAAACTAAAGTGTCGCCTCTGAAGCCATTATCGATCCCGCGACTTGAGCTACAGGCGGCAATGCAAGGCTCACGTCTCGCGCAAAACATCGGCACTTCGTTGACTCTGTCGATTCAACGACGTTATTTCTGGTCCGATTCTTCAACAGTTCTTTCTTGGCTGCGATCGGAAAGTCGCCGTTATCATCAGTGTATGGAGTTTCGAGTCGCTGAAATCCTCTTTCGACGTGCATCGACGAGTGGCGATACGTCCCAACCAAGTTAAACGTTGCTGACGAAGCAACGAAGTGGGGCAGTGGACCTAGCTTCCACCCAGATCAGCGATGGTTCCAGGGCCCAGAGTTCCTATATGAAGCAGAAGAGGCATGGCCAATGAAGGAAAAGGCAAAAAACGCAAAAAACGAAACATCTGAAGAACTCAGATCAATGTTTCTTCACCAGACCAAAATTATGGAGAACATGTTCGATCTAACGCGTTTCTCCAACTGGAACCGGTTGCTCAGGACGGCTGCGTACGTAGTCCGTGCTATATCAGTATTCAAGAAACAACGCATCACACGCAGTGACTACCGAATCCTGCAAAAAGATGAATTTGCGAAAGCAAAATCGGGAATAATGCGACAAATTCAGGCTGAAGCATACCCAGATGAAATCGCTATATTGAGTACTAGCAGCGGGGAGCAGACTCTATCTAAGCCCAGCCCATTATATACTCTGTCACCTTTCATACGCATGTGTAGTCTCACGGAAGAAGCACCGAACATAACTTATGAAACGAGGTATCCGGTAATTCTCCCAAAGAACCACCCTGGTACTACATTGCTGTTAGACAGTTTTCATCGGAAGTATCTACATGCAAACGGAGAAACGGTACACAACAAAATTCGTCAACGATACTGCGACTTACATATCTGGACTCCGAACAGCAATCCTACGAGTTGCACGTGATTGTCAGCTCTGCAAGGTGAAAAAGGCGATCCCTCGCCCTTCAATGATGGCCTCACTTCCCATTCATTCGACCATTTACCTTTTTGGGAGTCGATTATTTTGGATCACTGGAAGTTAAAGTTGGGAGGGGGACAGACAAAAGATGGGTTGCGCTCTTTACGTGTCTGACCATTAGAGCTGTCCATCTCGAAGCCGTACACAGCCTGTCTACAGATTCATGCGTGATGGCGTTCCGTAGATTCGTGGCAAGAAGAGGAGCCCCAGTTGAAATTTATTTTGACAATGCTACGAATTTCGTCGGAGCTAGCCGTCAGCTGGCCGGAGAAATCCGAGCTATCAATGAAGAATGTGCAGCCACTTTCACAAATGCGGAAACTACGTGGAGATTCAACGTGCCTGCTGCACCACATATGGGAAGCCCATGGGAGAGGATGGTCAGATCGGTGAAAACAGGAATGAAGGCTATCACTGAATTGACCCGACACCCGAGCGATGAGGTACTGCAGACTAGACTATTGGAAGTGGAAGCCGTGGTGAATACTCGTCCGCTGACGTATGTTCCATTAGAATCGGCGGAGCAGGAAGCGCTCACGCCGAATCATTTTTTGATGTACGGATCCGGTGGCATAAAACAACTCTGCCAGTGGATTGTGGATCCACTTTGCGAAGCGGGAACAAGTTTGCGCAAAGACTAGTAGATGGTTTTTGGCAAAGATGGGTTCGGGAATACCTTCCGATGCTATGCAGGAGATCAAAGTGGTTTGATTCCGTAAAGAAGATACAGCCAGGAGACGTAGTCATTGTAATAGACGAAAAGGTGAAGAGTTCTTGGATGAAAGGTCGCGTGCTGGACATAATCAAAGGCAGAGGAGGTCACGTGCGGAGCGCCAAAGTCCAGACATCTAAGGGCGTATTTTCAAGACCTGTGGTGAAATTGGCAGTTCTGGACGTGAAGAAGGTCGGCGAAGAGGATCTGGCAAAGGGATGCTACGGATACGACAGTTGCTTTCGGGGAGGGGATGTTGCTGCACCCACCGTGCGAAACGATCAGATTGGCACTCAGTGAAGCAACTGGTCATTCCCTTGCAGTCCCGGACGAACAAGATTAACACAGTGCAGCTTCTAACAATAGAGGTGATATCAATAGATAGATAGCTCAGTATTGTTAAAAGGTAAACAAGAACAGTTTGCTGTAGAGAATAAATTAAATTCGTACAATAAAAATGGTTAATTAACTGTAATTAAAAGTAAGCCTTCTTTGGTATCTTATTAAACTTAAATTTGTTTTAGAATCGAGCTAGGACGAGTGAAGTTAGAAGCTAGGGTAAAGGAAAGAAAACGTGAATTACACAGAAATGTGAGTAGAATAGAACATTATGTACCATAGAAAGGAATAATATTGAAATATATTTGCAGCTATGAAGTTGCACAGTAAGGCAGCTATCCGGATTTGTGTTCCCCGCCCACGCTTCCCCCAACACTTACTTAAATCTTACTATTTGTTGTCGATTAGTTAGGTAACATTTGAGCCATTTGAGAAGACCTGGCTCAATACCCAGTTTTTTTAATTTGAATAGTAGCATGGGAATGTCAATCCGATCAAATGCCTTACTGAAATCTTTACAGAGAGCTTCTACGTGGTTTCCGTTATCCATTGCAACTAACGTGTAGTTAACGGATTGTAGTAAGTTTGTAGTAGTCGAACGTCCTTTGTAGAACCCATGTTGATTGTTAGTAATCCTGTTTTGGATTTGATAGAACAGCTTTTCATTAACTATTGCTTCAAAAAGCTTAGGAATGCATGAAATAATGGCAATTCCACGGTAATTGCGTATGTCAGATTTTTTGCCGTTTTTAAATATTGGGACTAGATAGGAGCTCTTTCATGATTTGGGAAAAATGCCGGATTCAAGCGACTTATTGAAAAACCAAAACAATGGAGTTGTGAATTCTAACGCTAAGTTTTTTAAAAATACAGGTGGAATACTGTCAGGTCCACATCCTTTCGATACATCTAATTTATTCAATGCTTCTCTAATGTCTTGTACATTCACGCTGTTGACAGTAACATCATTAGCAAATTCTGGGAAGAAATCAAAATATTCGCGATCACTATCTTCTTCCGAAAATGTGGTATAGATTTCTTGGAAAAAACATGCAAATAAGTTGCAAATTGTTTCTGAATTATCACCAACATTTTCGTTCAGATGCATTTTGGATGGAAAATTGTCCGATTTCAATTTAGTTTTCACGTAGCTAAAGAAATTTTTTGGACAGCATTTTATTTCACGTTCAGTTTTCGAATTGTACTCCTCAAAAGCAATGTCAATAGCTAGATTTAGTTGATCGCAAATGTTCAAATAGGTAACCAGATTATCATTACTAGAATACTTTTTATAAATTTTGTGAGCTTTTTGTTTGCGGTTTTTAATTTTTGTTATTTCTTGGTTATACCAAACCGGATGCTTTGAATTGTTTTGCCGCCTTATTTTTTTCACAGGTACGTGTTCGTGTATAATTTCAAATAGTAATTTATAAAAGACATCTACTGACGTTTCGATACTTTCCTCGTTTCTAAAAATCGTTTGCCAATCTATTCTGCTTAGCCTAAAGGGTGTCCACGATGAAATTGCCACACACAAAATTGATTCGCAAAATTCGAGTTTTCATCCGATTGCCATCAAATTTTCAGGGATTGAGAAATAACTATTAAACTTCATTTTACCATTTTACTCGTATTTTATTTACAGTCCATACGCAAATGCCCGCACCTTGGTCTTAACCCCAGCCATAAGATTCTGCACAACCTGTGAATCAACCGTTTTTTGCATGTAAACCCATACTTTCTTCAGTTCCTCGACTGTCTTCACTACCTTAGGTCGTATAAGAAGGTGCTGCTTCATAATCGCCCAGTACTTCTCGATGGGGCGGAGCTCCGGAGTGTTGGGAGGGTTGAACATTTTCGGCACGAAATTGACCTTATTGTCCGCATACCACTTCAGCACGTCCTTGGAATAGTGGCATGAGGCCAAATCCGGCCAGAAGATTGTTGGGATGTTGTGGGCCTTCAGGAGAGGAAGCAGCCGCTTCTGGAGGCACTCTTTTATGTACACCTGTCCGTTCATCGTGTCCACGCTTCCCGCACGTGCAGATGGCTTGCCAAACCAGGAATTTCTTCGCAAATTTCGGACATCTTCTGAGTGCGGACATGCTCCGAAACGCTGAACTTATCCTTAGCCGTGAAAAACAGGTTGCCGGGGATCTGTTTGAAGTCGGCCTTCACATATGTTTCGTCGTCCATGATGCAGCATTCAACTTTCGTAAGCATGTTGAGGTTCAACTTCCTGGCACGGGTTTTGGCGGACTTGTTCTGCTTCTCGTCGCGATTAGGGGCTTTTTGTACCTTGAACGTTAGAAGCCCAGCCTTTGTTTTGGCCTTCTGGACAAAACTTCGGCTTAGGTGCAGCTTCTTAGCCACATCCCGAACGGAGGCGTTCGGATTTCGGTTGAAGGCCCCAACTACGCGGTTGTGATTTTTGGTGTTGTACGGAATACTTTTTCCTTCACTTCTGGGCTTGCGATCGGTGGTCAACCGTTCCTCGAACCGCTGAATCACTCGCGACACCGTGGAATTCGCGATTCCCAACGTTTTAGCGATGGAACGATGCGAGAGATCCTTGTTCTCGTGATGAATGCGCAAGATTTTATCACGCACGAGCTGTTCTTTCGACTCCATTTCCGCGAGTTTTGATCACAGGACTTTAAAACTTGCAGGATGTAAATAATGCACTATGAACTAAATCCACCCAAATTTTCATTAAATTCTACCCAACGGTTAAAAAGTTAGAGCAATTTCATCGTGGACACCCTTTATGCTTAATGTTTTTATAATTTGTCGAGTGATATTGGAAGATTTCTACGTACTCGCAGTCGTCAGGTCTTTTGCTTTCAAGTACAAATATAGATAACTCAATAGCTGTGTGCTTCATTTTTCCATAGTGGAATAACTGATTCGGTCACATAGAAGTCTTCATGAATATTTGTTAAAAGGAAATCTAAATAGCAATTTTGCCGATTTTTAACATGATTAATTTGATTGAGTCCTAAACTTGCATTTTTGTCAAAAATAAATTGTAGTGTTTCACTCTCTCCAACGATTGGAAGCAAGATGCTCTCATTTTCAATGGCTGGAAAAAAGTCAATAGTACGCTGATTAAAGTCTAAATATATGTGAAGTTTTACTTCTGGGGCAAGGTTGGATAAGATTTCTTCAGCAATATTGAAAAAAATTTCATACACGGCTTTACGAGCATTATTTGGAGGGAAATACACAGATGCAAATACAGTCATACCTCGATATAACGTAACTCAATTTTAATTTTCGTTACGTTATATCGAAGTTACGTTACATCGAAGCAAATTTTTTTTCCAAGAATTTTTGTTTTAGTTTTTATTTTCATTAAAAAAATATACACCAAATCAATGTTATTCACCCAGGAGGGTGTTCCAGCCCTTCTTATATCTGATTTAATTTCTTTTTATATATTTTTTTTTATTTAAATTTGTTTATTGATTCTTCAAATTCTTTAATTTTTTAAATATGTGTTCCTCATATTATCTTTTTATCTTAGAATACTCCTTTCAGCAATATTCTTTTAATGTTGTATACATAAAAATGAATCTACTTTTGATTTCTGGTAAGTCTCTCGGCCACCATGTGTTAGCACCCACAATACAATCCGACACACTTCAAACACACTCATAACCTCATGAAAGATTATATTTATATCTGGCATCACATGCTGGAATCAATTGTATGTTTTCTCACTGTTTCGTTCCCCTCTGGCTGATGTGCTTCAGATGGTGTATGAATGTGCGTAGATTAAAAGTCAAAATGGTCCATGGTTGCCAGTCAGGGTTGCGGCTTATCATTTTTGACTCAGGCATATTCATTTGCCAATATCTCCTTTCAGAGGGTCGATTTGATAATATGATGTATGATGAACTTGTAGTGCATAAGTAGACCTACAACTTTGTTTAACAGTACATTGCTCTAACTCCTATATCTTCGACATGAGAGCGTATATTCACAGTGATCTTCACGATGATAATCGCGTGATCTTCACCGCAAATTTCATCTCGAAGATCACTGCGAATATACGCTCTTATTCCTCAGATATAAGAGATAGAGCTATGTATTGTTAGACCAAGTTGTAGGTCTACTCAAGCACCATAAGTTCATCATACATTATATTTTGAAATTGAGCTTCTGAGAAGAGCTATCGGCAAATGAATATGGATAAGTCAAAAATGATAAGCCGCAACCTTGTTGCCAGTAAGCATAAATGGATGGTAAAAATTGATCCATCGGTCGTTTTCAACTTATCTGCATTTTTATGAGCTGTTTCAATTGTTCAACACAAGGGCGGCTCTTAGGGGAAGTCCTTTTGACATGAGAAAGGTGGTCACTTTCGGGACGAATTCCCCAAAAAACTCTTTAAAGGGCTCCATTGCCATCCAAGCGCTTTTGGATGCCCTGCAGTATACAGGCAAATCCTTAAGATTTTTGAGTGCTCGAGGTTTGTGAGACTTTTCAATCAATACTAATGTTAATTGGAGCGACCCATCCATGTTGAATCCATGTTGCATGAATGTGATTCAATCTTTGTTGATTTGGCGTCTTTTGAAAAACAGCCAACTTTCGTCAGCATTTGACAAGGAGACAAATATTCCTCCCGAATCTGTGCAGTAAAGCCTTTTGATATTGTTCGACAACAGAAATATTGCTGAGCAATTTTTCGGCACTAATTTTCAGTAAGCGAGTACCGTTGTGTTTTGTGATTGTTTCCACAGAACCACGGCTTCCGAATTCCCCTATTCCAGCCATCTGGATTTTTTTTTGCTTGTGCTTGTAGCATTTCTTGGCTTATCGGTCATTGGTACTGTCGTTTCTACAAAAAACAGATGTCGAGAGCTTCGTCAACCTGTGGGTATCGAAGATTCTTAGAACGCTTTCGTTTTGCTATAAATTAAAAACAAAACATGTTGAATTGTTTTTACGGAACATCATTTAATAATGTGTACCTCCTTGTTAGCCAATTTTTTTGAGAATTTTGTACACTTTGTACTACTCCATTATGTTGTCGTTTTTTGTCTTGTTTACGCGACACACGATCCATTTTTCCATCCAACCTCCGACTTAGTCCAATGACGTCTATATAAGGTCTGTGACAACGCACTGCTTGCTTGTATTGGAAGCAAATATAATGTAAACATTGTTGAGCCGACGAGTGATGACGTAACACTATTGAACTTTCTATTGGCGGGCATATGTTCAGATTAAAAAATCGATTCGAACGTTTATTATAAATGCTGAATTGTGGAAATATTCATGATACAAATGCCATTTATTAAGCAGAAGTATTTCCTTCCGATAACATGGATCATTTCTAGTGAATTTAACTGAGATAATTGAATTTTTGCCACACAAACTTTCAAACGCTGAGACTTGACATTCGAGTAGCGATGTAGAGCCTATTTTCCATCATCGGTAGACTGGAATCGGTTGAAAAAAATAAGTTTTCTAGCGCATACAATAAATAATCATGGAGCGAATGAATCAAAATAAATAGTATGACGTAGCACCTTCCGAGCTCTGGTGTAGCGTGCGCAAGGAGTGCAGTGGTATTAGTGTCATGAGTGAATTTAGCTCATTTCACTAATATTGTTGTGACTACTGGGCCAGACCTTATATAGACGTCATTGGACCTAGTCGACTTTCTTGAATTAGCTTCCTACTACATAGGGTAGGGAACGGCTCAAGCACCCCAAGACCTTATTCCTAGCACGGGGTAAACGTTAACCTACAACGCTCATTTTTTGCAGTATGGTGCTTCACTACAATATACAGAAAACATATTTTTGATTGCATATCATAGGCGTAGCCAGACGGAGCAAGAGGGGAGCCGTTGACCCCCCTTAACATTTGAATAAATTTTTAGAATTTTAATGTTTGTTTCAATTTTTTTAATATTTAGTGTTAACGTTTGATAGATTACCCCTTTGCCTCTAAGCAAAACCGCCAAATTGCCTGGATTTTATGACAAGATGTAGCAAAGAGCTGCAAAAAGTGGACATCCATGAGAGTTTTTTTTTAAAAGTAAAGACTAAAATTTTATAACACTCTTTTCCCTTTGATCGAGAACCCAACCTAGCTAACCTTACGTATCCAAAAAAATATCGCTAACCTGCAATGTAAAGGGCGATACGGTCAAAATTCGGTCAATATCAACTTGACGTATTTCTTTCAATTTTGCATTTAAAAAACCTGAACACCCCTCATTTTGAAGGTGTGTGTGTGTAGAATGTTGCTCCTATTTTGATTTTGGAATTCACTCTTCAGTTGTCAAAATGCCGTCCAAGCAAGAAGAGCAGCGTATCAAAATTTTGCTCGCGCATCGCGAAAATCCGCGAGCTACTCGCACGCAAAGTTGGCAAAATCGCTAAAAGTTGCCAAATCAACCGTTACAAATGTAATTAAAGTGTTTGGGGAACGTTTGTCGACAGCCAGGAAGTCTGGATCGGGGGGAAATCAAAAACCGGAAGCCGCTGAGACGACAAAGAGAGTTGCCGGTAGTTTCAAGCGAAACCCTAACCTATCTCTCCGAGATGCCGCAAATAAGCTGGGTGTATCGTCTACAACCGTGCATCGAGCCAAAAAACGAGCCGGACTATCGACTTACAAGAAGGTAGTGACTCCAAATCGCGATGATAAACAAAATACGACGGCCAAAGCGCGATCCCGGAGGCTGTACTGTTTTGGCCGGATTTGGCATCTTGCCATTACGGTAAAAAGGCCATGGAGTGGTACGCCGCCAACAACGTGCAGGTGGTTCCCAAGGACAAGAACCCTCCCAAAACGCCAGAGCTCCGCCCAATTGAGAAATACTGGGCTATTGTCAAGCGGAACCTAAAGAAGACCAAAAAAACTGCTAAGGACGAGCAGCAGTTCAAGGCAAACTGGCTTTCTGCGGCGAAGAAGGTGGACAAGGTGGCTGTACAAAATCTGATGGCAGGGGTCAAGCGTAAGGCCCGGCAATTCGGATTTGGAAATGCGGAAGCCTAACTGAATATTTTTCCTGAATTTTATACTAATTGAACTTGAAAAAGAAATTTAATTTGATTTTTTAAATAAACGATTTCACCGATTTACACGCGTTTTTCCTTGACCAAATTTTGACCGTATCACCCTTTAAACTATTAGACAAGCATTGATTGCTTTTTCCCCCGCTCGCTGAAAGTTGAAAAAGCCATGCGCAATTCAATTTTCAGTTCTTGGCAAAAATCTGAGTATGTAAACCAATGTTATAGCTTTCGGAAGCCAAATAATACTTGATTAAGAAACCTTTTCATAGATAAAAAGTGTATCAATGGAAAATGTTTTTTTGAACTATGGGCCAAACCCAGGGGGTTAGTCACTGTGCCACGTTGTGTTTGTGTTTCAGTGTGTCGGAAGGTGTTTCTGTATTCAACATATCTGGCAATACTACAGTTTAAAATTTATGCTATTCCATGGTTGCCATGGATTAATTGACGTTTATTCTTCGAACACTAGCGCATCATTTGAATCACATCAGTGCAAGCGAGAGGGTAACAAAACAGTGAGAAAACAAACAATTAATTGAAGTGAAGTGTATCGGAGTGTGCTTTTTGAGGGTGGCCTATTTTTTTGCACCGATATTTCAGCAAGGTCAGTAGCGGGTGAAAAAGGGAACTGCTCATGTTGGTACGTCAACTTTGACGCCAGCTGTAGTCCAAACCATTCTATGGAAACAGTTCAAATTTTGTCCACATTATTTTCTGTATTTTTTCTATGCTATGGAGAAATTTTTAATATGCTACCTAAATTTTTCACAGAAATACGGATTTTTGAAATTGCGATGTCCAAAAATTACTTTTTTTACATATGTTATGATAACTTCAAATCTATAAATTTTATCAACATGAAATTTTAGTCACATAAGGTTTATACATTGTCGAATTTTCATTTAAAAATATTGATAATTGACAAAGTTACAGGATATTGAACATGGAGTTTTTTGCTAACAAAGTTTTGCTCGGCTTTTTTTGCTACTGAGTGTAGCTCCGTATTATTGAGAATATATTGAGATACATATTGAGAATATATATCTTATCTTACAGTTTGATTCAATATTTTAAAATATTGTTTCCGTATCCAAGAGATTCTGATGGGGCATATGCTATGATAATCTACAGGCGAGACGAAACGACTCATATCCGAATTTTAGAGACAAGAAAGCATGCGAATAATAGCGAAAAGTTACAGTTGTTTTATCCTATTCAAAGATTTTGTCCGTTGCTAATAATTTAATATTAAAATTTAATAATTTAATAATTTAAACTGCCAAAAATAGGGGTGAAAAAAAGTTACGGTATATCGAGGTTACGTTATAGCGAGCTATGACTGTACGTGTGTTTCACCTGCGATATGCACCTTTACCCATACATGTTCAAATTCTTTACATTTCAACGAAGTGATACTTTCGGAGTTCAAATTGACCGAGACGGCAATAAGAACACCCCCTCCTGACTTTTTTTCAGACATTTGAAAATTTCTGTCAGCCCTATAAACATTATATCTGCTTCCAAAAACTTCTTCACTTCGTACACTTTTATTCCAATTGGTTTCATTTGCCAAAATTATTGGGTAGGAACAACACAAAATTTTATTTTGAATTTCTTTCCTCTTAGCCGGACTTCTCATCCGATTGAAATTTTGGCAATATACCAAAAAGTCTGTTCCTATCTGCGTTTGAGGTGAAGTAGTTTGTTGGATCGTGTCAGTCAAATTTGTATAACTAAAATTATTTACCTCTCCTTGGGACGTGAAAATACACCGCACGCCGGGTAAGGGTTTAAAATTTCACCTCGTTGAAATTGAATCGGCGGCCTCCCAGAAGCCATCTAGTGGGGCGAGCGCGCTGGTTCGGGACGTGAAAAAACATCATTCATCGGGTAACTGTTTATGATTTCGCCTCGTTGAAATTGGATCGGTAGTCTAGAAAATCGATCTTTCGCTGCTGCTAAAAGCTCTCTATCCTGGAGAAGTTGGTTGATATTGTGATTGTTGCTGTAGTAGTTAAAGCTGTGATTATTGGCATGATTTGTTTTGCTGCGATCATTACTGTTGAATTTCGGGTTGTAGCGTTCTTTGTTTTGTTTTTTACGCTTCCTAGCCTTTTGAGCCAATTTCTGCTGATCCAAGCGGCGCGATTTTCGTGTATCGTAATCGGTCCAGTCCGGTTTCCACACCTTTCTTGTACCTAACAACCGCCAGCCTGAGTCATCTTTGTTGTTATTTTCATTTAGTTCTATTGCTAGGCTAGGATGTGGGTCAAGCGACGCATGAGGAGTATTTTGGGCTGCCTGGAAATTTGCTGATATTGTCTTCAGCTCATTAAATATATCGGACTCCAACATTGCATTATTGAGCATAGGAGAAGCTAAGTCCATAGTGTGGCTTGAAAGCGTTTTCACCTCTTCATTTAAACATTTCAAGCTATTTGATATAATAGCTGTCATAGCTTCTAGTAACTTGTTGATATTTTTGTTCGATTCTTGCATCGCTATATCGAGCACCGACGTAAGGTGGTTTTTAATTGTAGAAATGGATCCGCTGTTTTTCACCATCAGCTCTTTTTTTATGTCGGTCAGCTGTCCCTCGATGCGGTCGATAGCTTCATGCATAATTGCAACATTGTTTTCGTGCTGTGATCGATGAATGACCTCCGAGTTTTTGGCCAAGTTTTTAGTAAGCGCTGCCAGTTCACATGATATTAATTTAAAATCGAAGTTTAGAGTTATGAGCGTTTGACAGGAACTACAACAGGGCAGCACATACGACTGCACATCATCTTTTTTTATCCTTTTTCCTTGTCTTCCGTAGAGAGTTGCGTAGATTAGACACTCCCACGCAGGCCGCATGGAACACACGATCACATCCGATGCAGGTCCACATCACCGACTCGCCGGTAGAGTCTAGTAAGCAAATTTCACAGCTCATTTCGAAACGAACGCACGCAATAAAAAAAAATCGAAAAGTTTGCAAAAATTAAACGCGAAGCGCACGCGGTTAGGATGGAAATAAAAACACGTGCTCTGATTCACGATTGAATCGAATTTTTTTGCCTTTGCCACTATTCCGTAAATAGACACTTCCTCTGATAGTTTCTGACCTTCAACATAGATTTTAATGGTGTACGTCGGTTCCAACACATTTTTGTCTTCAACTCTCTTCATCTTACAGATCCTTTCAACTTTTGTTACCGTTTTCTTTCCTGACTGAATGTTTTGCAATATTTCTTCAACTGTGATCGTGGGTGGAACGTTCCTCACTACACCTATCGTCTGTTTTAGCATGTCCGATATGTAAATGTTAAACTTGAAGTTCTCTTTCAGTAATGTGGAGTTCAGCAATACTTTAGCATCCTTCTTAGGTTTGTTAAATGTTATTCTGAATCTACCATAACCTGCTGTTTTGAGCTCCTTGTATTGCTTTACTCCGACATTGTGTAGTACTTTGGCCAATAGCATGGGGTGAATCGGTTTGTCGTCTTTATTTTGTCGTTCAATGAAAAACACTGTGTGTGTGTTATTTTTCTCCCACTGAGTCAATCCGGTCTTGTTTTTATTTTTCCCTTTCTTTGTCTTTTGGTCTTGTGCCTCTTGTGTGTGTCATGTTTAACTGTTGTGTCTGTGTCTGTGTAAGATCTTTGGTCGTGAACGTTTTCTGACTTTGTGTTTGTGACAACTGGGATAAATTCGCGCTACTTCCGGTTTCCGCCATGATTGCATCTATCGTATCTCTTATTCTTATCTGTTCTCCGCCATTTTGTTTATTACCTATCATTTCAGTTTGCATGCGCTCAAATTTCCATTAAGCTTTCTTTTGAATCTTTCTTCAGAATTCGCGGAATCCTCGAATTCTCTTTCGTTATCTACATCACTGTTCATCCACAACTTACAACACTATTTTTCTCTGTAACTCAACTCTATTCAACGAGGTTGGACTGCTACTTCCACCTAACTGCAGGTCGTTCTATGCAGACAATGTGAAAATTTATGTGGTTGTGCGATGCTTCGCTGATTGTTTACGACTACAGCACTTGATCAGCAGCTTTGAAGAGTGGTGCTCCAGGAATTTCCTCACTCTGCGTGTTAGTAAATGCTTTATTATCACTTTCCATCGAAAATTGCACCCAATTGCGTTTGATTACATGATAAACAATCAACCTCTGCAGAAAGTTGATACTGTTCGTGACCTTGGAGTCACGCTTGACTCCGGTTTGACATTTAGACAACACTACACGGATATGATTACCAAAGCAAACAGACAGCTCGGTTTCATGTTTAAGATCTCCGACGAGTTTCGTGATCCCACCTGTCTGAAAGCATTGTACTGCTCTCTCGTGCGTTCTATTCTGGAATTTGGAGCCTTGGTGTGGTGCCCGTACCAAAGAATCTGGATTGCGAGAATTGAAGCAGTCCAAAGAAAATTTGTTCGTTATGCACTCCGTCACCTGCCGTGGAATGATCCTGTCAACCTTCCAGCGTACCAGGATCGTTGCTTACTCTTGGGTATTGAAACATTGGAGCATAGGCGTACAGTCATGCAAGCAGTTTTCGCAGCAAAAGTGCTACTAGGTGAAACCGACTCTCCAGGAATTCTGGCCGAACTGTTCATCTACGCTCCTGAACGAGTTCTGCGAACAAGAAATTTTCTAAAGCTCGGAACTCGTGCAGCAAACTACGGCCAACACGATCCAATTCGATTCATTTCATCGCGCTTCAATGAACTCTACGCTCTGTTTGATTTCAACTGTTCCGCTGAGACCTTCCGTAACCGGATTCATCGTAGTTGGATGACGAGACGCTAGTTCAGAAATTGTGGCATTAATGGCGAAGACACTAGACGACTGATTCCATCACGACAGATTATTTTAAGTTTACTGACAAGTTTTGTGTGTATTAGAATTAATTTAGTTTTGCTTGCTTTGTTTTCCTTCTATTCATGTTGATTTATGTAGTATACGATTTAGTAATAGGGGGTTTTTACGCCACATGGCTTTTCCCCATTCCAATAAGATGTTAAGTCAGTTGGAATTATATCAATAAATAAATAAATAAATAAATAAATTATCTATATTCTAAATAACACTATTTAAGCTAATTAATTCGAGAATCTTAAAACTAATGGAATATTAGAAAAAAAAATCGCATTAATCCACCGATGCACAGTGGCACAATTCTGAAAAAAGACGGTCAAAAACATGTTCACCCTTTTGTCATCCAGTGTTGGTGACTGCCGAAAAAATCAGTGAAAATTATTTATCCTTATCCGTGCTTGAAACAACCGTATCGATGATTGTATTGGTAAAGGCATCATACGCAGGAACTCAGAGAGTGAACAAGATTATACGTTTTGTAGATTACTTCATTCCACCACGCAAGTCGAATGGACAACAGCTCTGCCTACTTGTGATTCACTCTTCGTTGATTGAGTGGCTATGGAAATACGACCCAGTAAGATCGCCAGATGATAATGTTCGGAGACGAGAGATGATAGCATTCATTTGAACAGAATCTTTCATAGTCTTTTGGTTCGATTGACAGTATTGGAAGTTTTGTTAAGTTTGTACCGTCTGGGAAAAATCGGCCTAATCGATTGATTTTTTTAATTTTCCTGTCACAGGTATCCGATAGAAGGTCGGTATCGTGTTCGAAAGCAATTTCTTTTTCTATCCCAAACCCATGTTGAATTCTGTTAACTGAAACGGAAAAGTAAAGAATGGAAAAGAAATTTCTGCAGCAGTATCCACCTGAAAATAACGAAAAATAAAATTGAAACTTGTAAGGTTCCCACGCAAACTAATGGGGGCTGTCACTTTTACTTTCGGAAAAATGTTCCGCTCGATTATTCCGTAAGTGAAGGTGATATTTCGTTCCATGCAGATAAATTGTCAAAATTCCGCTTGGTAATATTGAACAAAATTCCGTAACCTCTTTACTTTTAGGTCGATACTGGGCTTAAGTTGTGACAATTTTTCAGGACTATTGACACAATATGTTATGAACACCTTATTAATTTTATATCACATAACATGTGAGACAAACCGTCATCGAGATTTCAGTTGAAAGGGGTATAGGGGTTAATTATAGAAGTCCAGTCGAGCAACTCGACTCGACACTTGTCACTGTCAAGTCGAGTAAAATTGCACATTACAGAAACCGACTGAAACTGATCGAGTCGATAACGGATGTTAACTGTTAACTATAATTTTGAAACTTTTCCAAATGTCTTTGAAATATTACATCATGTAGTAATTCGGGACTTTCATCAATTTAGCTGTCATATTTGAGAGCTGAAGAACAGGTATTGACATTTTTCATTCTTGTTTTGTGAATTTCTCTAATGTTTTTGTTAATCAGAAAAACTCATTGGGGCGCTGTGCCAATGTTGCGATTTGAAATACCTTGCGGGAAAGTTATTGATTAATATGTGGACAAGCGTCAATATACATATTTCAAAAATGATTCAGAAGAGGGGTTAGTATCTAGTCATCACCAATTTATACGTGATGATACTGAAGCTATTGACAGTACTACATAATTCTTTAAACATTTAACATTGAAGGTTGCTGTAAAGATATGCGTTGATCGGTCTCACTTTAACGATTTTATCTCGAAATTCTCTGACCTTCTGGTAAAGCATTCAATCTTTTTCCTAACCTTCTGGTATCCTGAGTAGGGACTTTTTCTGAATCGAGGATTTTTTTTTTAATTTTTGGAGGATTCTTTGAACTTTGGAAGAATTCTCAAAACTTTTTTGATATTGATGATTTGCTAAGCTTCTTGTTTTTTTATACTTCTCTGCTAAACTTCAGCGAAGTTTTCTTGACGATCAAATCTCTCAAACGAGGTGAGATGGAAACCAAGGAATTGTGATTCCTACATAAGGTTGTGTCCTAGCTCAAAGAACGATGGGAACGGTTGGGGAGATGGTGTTCACCATATTTTTATATGGTGACATGAGCAATGAATATCATTATGGTCGTATGAATGATTTCAGTATTGACTGCTTTTTATGTTTGCCAGTGATTTTCCCTTGAATTTCAGGGAACCTCTTTTCTGATCTTCGACAAAGCTCTTTGCTGTCAAAATTCTGGGATGTTTTCAACTAAACTTTAATCAAGTTTCCTCATAAACGTCTAGACAGTCACTTCTGATTTTCTTGTAAATATTCATCTAACAACCCAACCTCACCTTCCAGGAACAGTTCATATTTTTTTTTTGCTGAACTTAGTTACTGTCTAAACTTCTGACGAGTCCCATCCTTAACTGCAAGGAAAACCTCTCCAAAACTCTGGAAAAATTCGATCCAGAATTTCTTAAAAAAATATTTTTAAATTTCTTGGATGTTTGTTCCTATATTTCTGAGAAGTCCCCTTGGGAACTTTATGATAATTGTCTTCTGAACTTCGGATAAGTTTGCTCCTGAAGCTCTGAGAAATTACAACTTTAGCTACTAGTAAGTATCTCCTATACTTCTGAAAAGTTTCATCCTGTTTTTCTCAGAAGTAACTACCCCAACTTTTAGTATTCCTGAGCTTCGAGACTTTGAGCTTCGAGCCTCATTGTGAACTTCTGAAATGTTCGATTCTGAACTTCAGGAAAGCTCTCTAGCACTTATGATATATTACGAGCTTATTCTATTTGAACATCCTATAAGTCTCATCCTGAACTCCGAGGAAAATTTTATCAAAACTTTGGGAAAGTCTGCTGTAGAAATTCTAGGAGAATTCCCTTAAATTTGTTGAAAGTTTCTTCCTGAATTTCTAAGAAGTACTTTTTTTGATCTTTTGGGAAGTTTTCTCAGACCTTATGTGAAGTTTGTTCCTGAAATCTGAGAAAATCTTGCTCAAACTACTAGAAGTACCCACTATTCTTCTCGAAAGTTTCTTTCTTTTCTTTGAAGATGTTTCTTCATGAACTTTGAGAAATCCTCATTCTTAAATTCTGAAATTCAGAAATGTTCTCTTTTGAACTTTGGGAAAGCTCTCTAGCATTTCTTGAAAGTTACATTGGGAAGTTTATTTTGGAACTTCTGATAAGCCTTTCCCTGAACTTCAGAGAAGTTCTCTCTTGTATTTTCAGGACGTTTTGAGCTTTGTGGAAGTTTGTTTCTGAATTTGTGAGAAATATTAGATAACGCCCTCCCTGGTTAGTTTCTTCCTGAACTTCGGGAAAGTTTTTTTTCCTGACGTCTGAGAAAACTCCAAAACTTCGGGAACGTTCCAAACTTCCAAGAAGTCGTCTCCCCTAAACTTCTTAATGAAGCTCTGAGAAGTTCTCTCCTGATTTTTTGGGAAGTTCTGTCCTTAGCTTCTGGGAAATATGATCTTGAACTTCGAAGATGTTTGGTCCTGAATTTTTCGGTATATTCCTTCTTGAACTACTAAGAGCTTTTCTTTCTATGCTTCAAGAAATCTAGGACTTATTTCATAAAACACTTAACTCGTGGGTCGATTAATCCCATGTGCAAATGTACTGAAATAAGGCGTTTAGAAGTACCTTAGGAAAAACCCAAGCTTCTGAGATTAATTTAAAAAACTCATCACAATTACTACTGTTCTGAGTTTCCATCTGGGTTTGCGAACTAATGTTAGGATCACAAACGAGAAAATGAAATTTTCTCTTTGTTATTCCGACTCAAGGTTCATTGGTGGTCCTAATGAATTGAGCTCTTGGCTCCTACCACTCTCTGTTAAGCATTAGTTTTACTGGCTCCATGCCACAAAGCCTCTTACGATATCCACTTAACATTTAATTAGTTCAATGAGCTATTCAAACTGACGGTAATTTGTTTTGTTTTTAATAAGATTATACATTTTTTGCTAGAAGTAAATTGTTTTTTCTGTTAATTCACCTGCAAAAATGCTGGTTTAGTGTATTTCTTATCTTACTAAACGAATAACCACGAATCGATAAAAATCGCAGATCAAAACAAACTCTTAAACGGCAAAATGTGACAGATCACTCACTAGTTTCTGAGCGATCGATTGAGTCGACCAACACGACAAAATTTCGTTGATCTCGGCAGCTGTAATAGCAAAATCGATCTGTCGAGCAAAGTGACGGTCGACTCGATTTCTATAATTCAAGCAAAATAATGCATTAGGTCCTAAGTAACATTGAGAGACTCTCTTTGCGTTCCTACGGCTATGCAAAAACATGTTTAACTATTTTCAATATACAGTACGCAGTATAAAGTGTGATAAGGGATCCAATACGTTGAAAACATCAAGCTTTGAAACAGACAAGCTATTAACCAAAGAGAAAGTCGACGAAGAGAATCTCTTAAGGCTTTGTGCACAAATTACGTAACGCATGAAGGGGGAAGAGGGGGGTAGAGCAACCGTTACTTATTGTGACATATGGGGGAGGGGGGGTTTCTAAAATCGTTTCGTAACAAAATAACCAATTTGAAAAAAAAACAAAAGTGAATAACTAATTTGCATTATTAAAATTTCCTGTGTTCCAAGCAAAGTAGTAAGTAGCAAGTACAAAAAGGTTAATTTATACTAGTTAAGAAGCATGTTAAAAAATTCAGGAAAAACCCCACTTTCAATACGTCAAATGAAAGCTTTAAATCCATATTTTGGAGGAAAAATATCGAAACTGAGTCAAAACTTTGTTTTTGTATTCCAAATCACGCTTGCCATGAATGGAACATTGCACCAATTATCGCCATAGTTTTAAATTCTTTTGATGGTCAATTGCTTATGTTTCTTATGGGAGTGGCCATAACAGAAACACATTTATGAATCCTAGAGGGTTTGAGCTGTTTAGTGGAATACCTGTAGCTAGAAATGAGAAGAAAAATTAGTATTTTCCATTTAATTCCAACTCCCTTTGCTTATCTAAGTCGAGTTATTAGTACCAGACACTGAAGATGCACATTGTAGACAAAATACGCGTATCTGTCAAGATAAGCATAGGTAGTTGGAATTAAATGGAAATGCTAATTTTACTTCTAATTTCTAGTAACATATTTATGGCCAAGTGGTACAAGAAATCTGAAAATTTAAGAAAAATGGATTAAGTTTATCTTTTGATTTCCGACCAAACGAAAGGTATCTCATGACAATTTGTATCACTAATTGGTGAGAAATATATTGTTTGTGTTACCACCCCAAAAAACAGAATCCGCCACACTTCAAACACACTCGCCATCACATGAAAAATAAATTCATTCCTGGCATCACTTACATGAATCTATTTTTTGCCTTCTCACTGGTTTGTTTCCCTCTTGCTTGCACTCATGTGATTTAGATGATGCATAAGTGTGCGTGAATTAATCGTCAAAAAGGTCCATGGTGCCAATAAGCATAAGGTTTTTATTGTAGTATTGACAGATGAGTTGAAACACAACAACACCTTCCAACACACTGAAACACAAACACAACGTGGCAGAGTAACTTACTCCCTAAAGTTATATGAATAAAACTTTGAACTTCTTTTGTGATACTTTAAATACTTTAAAGACATTTGAGTAAATTTGTTAAACTATTACTTGTAACAGTTTTAAGAACATCCAGTTCCCTGAATAAATGCAGTACAATGAGTGGAATGTTTTTGGTAATCTTTAATATAGCTTTAAGTTACTTAAATGAAATTAATTGACTAATTTTTGCAGTTTTTCCTAATTTTGGGTTACCCAAACGAGAATGAAACATAAAAACAACAACAATAACAGTTTTTGTGAGGATTTTATCACAACTGAAAAATGGGGGGGGGGTTCCGCGAGCGTTACGTAATTAAAGGGGGGGAGTCTGGTCAAGTGTTACTTATTGTTACATAGGGGGAGGAGGGAGTCCAAAATCCCATTTTTTTGCGTTACGTAATTTGTGCACAAAGGCTAAGACCTAATGCACTGTTTTGCTTGAATTGGCCCCATAATATCCATATCGTCGATTATCGTTCGTTGAACAAACATTAGCTTATTTTCTATTTCAACAAGAATGTATAAATTTTTCTTTTCTGACATATGAAAAATCTTTTCTACCGGACAGGGAAGCCACTGCATCCGTACCATTACAAACTAAGTAACCTGTGCCGTTATCGGTATCTCCCAAAAACAGAAAAAACTAGCCTAAAGGAACACATGTCACCTTCTATTAACATTTGGCGTTTAGTTGCTACATATTTCCTGTTTTTTCCCACTGTATTTACTGGCTACACTGTGCTTTTCGGCTTCCGATCCGTTTTTGTTCTGAACGCGGTATCACACAAGTGATTCGATCGGAAGCTTCGAGCACTAGCACACGATCGAATCAGGAAACGAAAATGAATCATCAACAGAAGCCAACGAACGAATCAATAAATTGTACAAGCAAGCAGTGATGAACACGCATACAATTGGCAGGCGACGATATTCATGCTATGTTCATTCAATGCGTACCCTGGCTCATCCGTTTTCGGTTTGAGAGGTGAAGCAGAACTTCTCATTGTGTGCGTCTATTGAATCAAAGAAGAGCGTGCAACGAATGATATATGATACGATTGGAACCATCCTTGTTGTCATCATGTTATCGACTAGGTGTATAAAGAAGAGTTGCTCAAAATATTATTCCGCATCTTTTGAAAAAACATGCCTAACTATCAGTCTTCCCATTGAACTTCAATCCGCTCGGTACAAGAGTACGCGTCCTCTTTTTGTACTCTCTCCTTCCGTTCGAACCGCAACGCTCGATGATGTACTCAAACCCGAACTTAAGTTCGAGTTCATTTTCAAACCCAAGTTCAAACTTCGGTACGGTAAGGGTACAGCCGTACAGCTGACGTGTTTCACACTTAGTTTAGTTTGTCGTTTCGTGTGCTGTGGATGTATTCTGCTCAAGTGCTTTGGTTTGCAGCGGCAATTTGCGTGAATATTGAGTGAATATTGAGATTTCATTACACTACCAAGGTGCCGTTGACGGTGAGTATACCATAAAAATACAACGAGGGCATCAATAAACTGAACCTTTTGAAGAGCCGCACTGTAATCAAGCCCCATACTTACTACTCATTAAAGCATTGGTTATTGTGTCGTTCATCAACATTTCATTTATGTAACATCAAAATTTCGTTGATACATGGCTTCAAAATTGTTGGGAGGACCCAGAAAAAAATTTGTCTATGGAACAACCAACAATCACTAATTCAATACCTCCGATAAGCTGCGCCATTATAAGTGCGCAAGTACATGGATAGTGCTTTCTTCTATTCAAGTACGTACTCGGATCATGGCACTACCACAAAACCAGCGTGTGGTTGAAAATAATCCTCGCCAGCAAAATCAGATAGGAATGTTTTCAACCCGCAAGCTGCGTAATGGAAAGCTTGGTATGGAAAGTCAGAGGCTTGAGCCGAATACGTGTTTAGGCTTTTTAATTCTACATTGATTCTGTGCAAATTGAAATTATAATTATTATGATTTGACTAGGAGGACACTTCATGTTGAGCTGAATCATTATTTCAACAGTAATGCTAAATGTCACGTGAATCAATACATATGTTTTTTAAATGTCACTATTTTCTGCTCTTGTTTAAAGACACTGAATTTTTATTTTACTATGGCATTTATTCAGAATACGAAAAATTATAAAAAAAATTTAAAAAAAATAATGCATCAGGTAAATGCTCTAAAAATCTTTCTATATTACAGAAATATTACATTTGTTGCATTACTGTAATGAAAAATTGCATTTAAATCTGTCAGTCGTTGCTTGTGTGTATTACAATAATAAGGCATTATTATTTAAATAGTGAACATTTACTGGAAAATATATTATCTTTTATTGTAACAAAATCTCTATTAATTTTTTTTTTTAGAAAAAAAAACAAAAAACAAACTCATGTGCAAAAAAATTAATGGCTTCATTAATAAATAGTGTATGGTTATTTTGCTTAACGACCTATTCGAGATATCATCTAAACCATTTCGGGAATAATTGAAGCATTTGGGTTATCGTTGCTGTATGTTATTTTTTTATTCGGGTTTTTATTTTTTTAACATTTTTTAAATAAATACACATAAAATGCTGTATATCAGCTCTTATCAGTTAATAAAGAGGAAGAAGTCCTAATCAATTACCCAATTTACCAGGTTTAACAACAAAATGTCGCAAACAAAGCTTGACATCAAGCAAAAGTTTTTCAAGCATGACACGGAGGATGGTATGTACACATATACAATTGATCAATGCGGCGTACGCTTAAAAGGTGCACCAAGTAGCATGAAAAGGCACATCGCAAATTTACATACGGATGTTGCTAAGTCAGTAGGACTTGACCATTACAAGACATATAAGAGCTGCAATAAAGATGACGAGCCGAAATCGAAGAAATCCAAAACTGTACCAGTTGAGATAGATCCGGACGAGTTTGTTTCAGGATTGGTCGAAACGGCTGCATTTCAGGGGTGGCTCTCAATTACTTCGACAGTCCTGGATTCAAGAAAACTGCTGGTGTGCTGGCAAAGGCACTAGGACTCCCCAGCCACACGGATGCTGTTGTGGTCTTGATCGATGATGTCGCTGTAAGGACCCGTGGAATGATTTCAGCAGAAATGAAAAACACATTGGTTTGCCTCAAATTTGACGGGGCGTGTACGCGGAACCGAAAATTTTTGGGGACATCGGCACAATATGCTATAAACGGCAAAATCGTATCGAGGACCCTGTCAGTAGAAGAAATGACGGTGCGTCAACCGTCAGAAAATATCAAAGACAGGATTAACAAAGTGCTAACCCGTTACAGGCTGAACACAAAACATGTTTACGCATCGATAACCGATAATGGTAAGAACATGGTCAAATGTACTGAAAATATGCGGAAGCAGCAGGAGCTTGAAATCGCGGAGGATCCAACGAAAATTTTGGAAGAAGAAGACATCGAAATGGATTTGGAAAGAACAATTGCCGAGAATGATGAGGACGTGGATAACTTGATAACGACTGTTAATAAAATCATGGACAAAGGAGAAGGGTGCATTGAATCAATCAAGTGTGGTGCGCACACTTTCAACCTTATTGTAAAGGACGCCCTGGCAACGGTTAGCGACGATTGGTTGAAAGCGGTACGAAAGATTGTTAAAATGGCGAAACGCATGGAATACCGAGCACTGTTTGATCTTGCCAAAATTTCTCTTCCAAATATTGATGTTGAGACAAGATGGTCGTCTACCTGGGATATGGTGGAAAGTATTCTGAAGCATGAGATGATGGTGAAAGAAATTGCAGTCAAATGTTCCGCTCTGACAATTTCGGAAGAGACCTGGAAAATGAAGGAGTTTCAGTTTAACGAAATTAATAAAATTAATTTAATAAAACTTCAAAACGATAATATCATAATGGGGGATCTGCTCAAGATTATCAAACAGTGCCAATTCCACGCAAAAAAGCTTCCCTCTGACAACCCTTTTGCTAAAGGCTTACATGAAGGGCTCGAAAATCGTTTAAAGAATCTCGTGCAGAATAATGCATTCAGGGCAGCAATTTTACTTGATCAGCGTTGGTGCTTTCTGGATTCTCCCTTTTTTTTTCAAGAGAAGACAAGCTTCAGGCAATTGTGAGTATATATCATTAATTTCCGAATATTTAAGAGTTATGTATATAAATAGTACTGGCCATAAGTAATCTGTAAATTATCTGTAAATGCAATCCAATAAAATCTTAACGGCTGGAGGGTAAACTATTCAGGATCTTATTTTAAAGTAAAAAAAAGATGATACTATTCTTGTGTACCTATCTGCAGATAAAATTTCAGAATCATCTATGCAAGTTATAGGCATTTGAACAACTTTCAGGGAGTGAAAACTTTGCCTATCACGATCAACAGTCCAACCCCTGTATTTTTCACAAAATAATTTTTGTTTAGGTGCGATAATATTTAATGTACGTTCCTATAGTCGCGGAATATGATTTTTTATGGGATTCATTACTATAGGAACAGTTCCACAACTAATGGTGACAAGCGACTTTCGAATTTCGCATAATTTTCCCGATGAAAGTGGACATCACAAATTTCTTTCCCTGGTTTCTATCCGGATTTCATAAAATTTTACCGATAAAAGTGGACATTTCCGTCGCAAGTTTCTGTCTTCAATTTTTATTTCGAACGAAGTATTTTGAAATTAATAATTTTTTCGATGAATGTGGACAAATCCGTCGTAAATTTTCGTTTCCATTTTCGATCAGGATTCCGGATAATTTTCCCGATTAAAGTGGACAATTTCATCGCAAATTTCCGTCTCAGTTTTGATTCGGATTCCGGAAGATTTGTGTTGGTTTTACGGTTCGGGTCGTGTCGGATTTTATTGCAACATCTAAGTTTTTTTGTCAATATAATTTCTCTCATTTACCAAAATAATTGAGCTTGATTTTTACTGCAACAGCTTGATTACTATCTGTTATCTGTATTACTTTCATTGGATTCCATTCTCAGTTGAATTTTTTTTAACTTTGATTGCTTTTGGCCAAATCTAACTAGCAATTCTAATCAATATAATTAAAATAATGGGTAAAGCAATCATACAAATACATCAAAACATTTAAATCTACTGCACTGCACATATTGTTTTCTTTATATTTGTTTCGAATAGGAACATGTGCTCAAGGTTGCGAATTTGCTTAAGACTGTGAAAAATACGCCTCCAGAGGTTTCACCACAAAATACATCTGGCCAAAATCAATATGACGACTTCAAAGATATGTTGCAGCAGGAGTGTAGTGTGGCATCGACCTCAGACAGCTTTTCACAAATCGATCTAAAAGTAAAATTGATCCAGCTGGCAAACATAAAAAAATCGACTGCCATCGTCAACAGATATTCTGAAATATTGGGAAGCTAAACGTTACGATGATCCAGAACTATACGAAATTGCCATGGTAGTTCTGTCTGCTGCCATGACACAGGTAACTGTAGAGCGCTGTTTATCAGCAGTGAAACTGCTGCTAGAAGATCATCGTCTGAACATGTCCTCAAAAAGATTGGATGATTTGCTGATAATTCGATGTAACAAAGATCTTCTGCCGGATGCAATTCAAAGATACCAGCAGAAGTTGTAAAACGGTATTCCAAACATTTGCTGAACTCACCAACATTCATGCTGTTTGCTTTTTTTTTATTCTTTTTCATTCTCTGCTGAAAATAAAACAAATAAAAACAAAATGATTCTAACTTTTTTTTCGACATATAAAAAGAACGTTGGCTCAGAACACTAGCATTACGCTCTTATATTTTCAGCTGTCTCTCCCATACACGGTTACTGGCTAAAACCCATTAATGGGTGCAAAAATACGCATTTTTCAACACCACACGTAAATGTCAAACAAAGGGTATAATTTGATTGGGTAAAAAAATACCCATCGGTGAGAACTTATTAGCAGGAAAAAAATGAGTGAAAAATAGTTATGCAAATTATTTAACTCTCTTCAGTCGTTTGTGCGTTGCGATTCAGTTGAGTCTCGAAACAAGTAAATCCGGTCCGAAATCTGCCAACAAAAGCAATTCCACAAATAAGCTGAGCAAAAGTGGATAGTTGGTCCAGTTGGTATGTAAAAGATTCCTAAATATATGAATAAATAAATTTAAAATAATCAATTTCCAAAACCGCCATTTTCAGATTTTTGAAAAATGGAAGAGCTTCGAAAGAAACTGAACTTCGAGTCTTACAAAAAACTAGAGAGTAAGTAAATCTAAATTTATTCAAGAAACTTTTTGTTAAATTGAATTTTAAATTAAAGCTACGAATGTCCTGTTGCTGGCTGCAGCTCCGCTGCAGATAACTTCCAGGAACTTCCAGGATTTTACATAATATTAATGCTGTTCAATAAACAATATTTAGAAATCTATCGACTACCTACGACTATTTTTATTTCCAACGGATAATTTTTCGAAAGCACACGATTTCATTATCAATTTATCAATTCATGATTCAAAAATGGGTGTTTTTTTACCCATTTTGTAAAAAAAAATTTAAAATGGGTAAAAATATACCCTTTTTTTGACGGAAGTGGTCGGTACTCATTAATGGGTTATTCGCGTTTACCCATTCAATGAGGAGTGGCGATTATAGCGAGAGTGAGTACTATAGTATTATGGTTTCAGTTGAAAACCGAATTTATCGACTAGCGACAATAGATTTTACTCTCGTTCTGTACGTTCTACAAAATGTCGGAAGTGGTGCGCTGTATGGCGCATCAGTTGCGCCATACAGCGCACTACTTCCGACATTAGGTATAACGTTCAGAACGAGAGTAAAATCGATTGTCGCTAGTCGATAAATTCGATTTTCAACTGAAACCATAATACCCATTAATGGGTTTTAGCCAGTAACCGTGTAGGGCATTGCATGGAAAAATTCAACCTCACCGTCGTGTTATCCCTCTTTGCTTTTCACACACAAATTTCTGAACACAATGGAACCAGTACCTGTCAAATCTGAGGTGTGACGTCACTGTGCAATGGGGTATTTTCCCTTCCTTTTTCTTTCGTCGAAGTGGACAGTAACATACTTCGTCTTTCGCTCGGATACAGTTCGTTGTGTTTGGTGTATCACAGTTTGAACCGAAGTTTTGTACTTCAGTTTATACATGTATCGCTCGGTACGCGGCACAGACCCGAACCTGAGTACAGCAGCGATGCGGGTTTGGTATTCAACACAAACAAAGAAAATTATACTCAAGTTGAACTCGGTACAGGTTCGTGGGAAGACTAACCATTCATAAGGGCTTAACTAAACTTTCAAATTCTAACTTTTTCCAGCTACGAATTAACGCGTTGTGGTCTTCGACAAAGTTGTAGAGCAAGTAATTTTAAGAAAATTTGCTGGAGACACTAAGTTTGTAAA
Source organism: Aedes japonicus (assembly GCA_034211315.2). NCBI lineage: Eukaryota > Metazoa > Arthropoda > Insecta > Diptera > Culicidae > Aedes > Aedes japonicus. The sequence continues at coordinate 67,265 of JASCZW010005782.1, read as the reverse complement.
GCCTAACGTTGAAGATATATAAATGGTTTTCTTTCTGTACTACATTAAAACTGGTTTTTTGAGATAATTAGTACTTTGTTCAAATTTGACAATTTTAATATGTTCTAAGAAATTGTAGGAATGATTGAAATACACATTTTTGCTGAATACACCAATGCTCTCTGATGACCACATTATGATATATGGTGATTGAAGTGTCTGTGTGACGTCATAACCAACCGCCTCATAAAGGGTGGGCGGGTCCTGGCGGGGTCTTAAACAGGTTATATTTGAAAGATTATCTTATGAATAAATTTTTCTGAAATTTTCAGCATTGGGTACTGAAGGGTACCTAGTAAAATGTCAGTTTGAAATAGTACATGTTAGAAGCCAATTTATATTTCGCATGTGACGTAATGTTCAACAACCTAAAAAATATATATGCGGGTCCTTGCGGGGTCTCAAATTAATTGTATTTGGAAGAGTATCTTATCAACTAGTAATCCTGAAATTTTCAGCGTTGGGTACCAAAGGGTACATGGTTAATTCTCAATACAAAACAGTAGAAGATAAAAAATATGCTGAGAAGTGTAATATTATCTATTTGACAAACAGATCCATAAATAACGGAGCATATTTTAACCTTTTTTAGATCTTATGCCTTCACTCGTATTTTGACTTCATTTCTACGATAATTTGTCAAAAGAACCTATCTGATTTTGTATACAAACATGTAAACAAAAACAAATAGGCCCTTTTGAAATAAATATCTCGTCCCTTCTTCTGAAACCTTCCTCAAACCCCTCGAAATGCTACATAATTTATGCATTATCCCTTTATAAAGTTATCCACAGCGAAGTCCAAGCAGCAATTTAGAGCATCAGTAGTAACATCACGTTGAAAGTTCAACATTCTATCTACAAAAGTGGTAAATTTCAAAATAATTAGGTATAATTTGACCTATTACCAACAATATATCGCATTTTAATTAGATTTGGTACCTACCAAAGCACAACGGGCCACTCTCCTTCTAATTCGTTGGATATTATGACACATCCGCAATATCTATGACTAATAACTAGTATTTTTTCTAACAAAGATTTTTCTGGGTACCCTGCAGTATCCAACGCTGAAAATTTAAGAAGTACTAGTTCATTAGATAATCTTTCAAATATAATCGGTTTGAGACCGCGCCAGCACCTGCCCAGCTTTCTTCAAGTTTGTTGAGCATTACGTCACTTACATTTCAAAATAAGGATTTACTAGGTAATCTTTGGTACCCAACGCTGAAAATTTCAGGATTAGTAGTTGATAAGATACTCTTCCAAATACAATTAATTTGAGAGCCCGCATATATTTTTTTAGTTTGTTGAATATTACGTCACATGTAAAATATAAATAAGGCATTCCACGAGACAGCTGCGATCAGCTGAAATTTTTGTTTACCATGATTTTTTGACAGTTCTCAGTTGATCTGACAAATGTTTCCTTTGTATTTATTTTATTTACATTCAGCATCGTTAGCACTTACAAATTAATAATGTTAGCCGACCTACACATTTTTTGCAGTCAGGTCTACTGAGAAACTTTTCATGGAAAGCCTAATTGGTTATAACCTGTACTATTTCAAACTGACGTTTACTAGGTACCCTTCAGTACCCAATGCTTAAAATTTCAGGAAAACTTGTTCATAAGATAATCTTTCAAATATAACCTGTTTAAGACCCCGCCAGGACCCGCCCACACTTTTTGAGGCGGTTGGTTATGACGTCACACAGACACTTCAATCACCATATATCAAAATGTGGTCATCAGAGAGCATTGGTGTATTCAGCAAAAATGTGTATTTTAATAATTCCTACAATTTCTTAGAACATATTAAAATTGTCAAATTTGAACAAAATACTAGTTATCTCAAAAAAAAAAAACAGTTTTAAGGTAGTGCAGAAAGAAAACCATTTATATATCTTCCACGTTAGGCTTTAGAAACTTAGTGTCTTCAGCAAATTTTCTTAAAATTACTTGCTCTACAACTTTGTCGAAGACCACAACGCGTTATTTCGCAGCTGGAAAAAGTTAGAATTTGAAAGTTTAGTTAAGCCCTTATGAATGGTTAGGCATGTTTTTTCAAAAGATGCGGAATAATATTTTGAGCAACTCTTCTTTATACACCTAGTCGATAAAATGATGACAAAAGGGTGAACATGTTTTTGACCGTCTTTTTTCAGAATTGTGCCACTGTGCGATGGTGAGACTTAACCCTTCTTACACTTCACCAGAATTATGAACTCAAATGTGGCCAGTACGGTACTGGATACATATATTCATCAGAAATTCCAGGAAGATCCAGGAATATTGAAAATATAACATATCAAATATTCTTGGATCTTCCTGGAATTTCTGTTTATTAAATGAACTATTTGACAATCCTTAAAGCATTGTTCATCGATGTGATTAACATATTGCCATTAATAGTGCTTAGCGACCTGTTTATGTTAGTTATATATAAGGGGAAATTACATAAATGTTAGCAATTTCATACAATCAGTCCATAGAATGAATTATTCGACAATCCTGAGCGTCAATTATGAATATCGATATGGAGTCAAGATGCTTAATAAGTACATATTCGTTGCAAATAGTAAATGGAGACTTTGTGTAATTTTCGAATATATTCGATGCAGTTCAAAACCAGACCACTCGAACCAACCGATGCTGCTCTAATTCTATAGAGTCGCATAGTGTGGCTAGTCCGCTGTATGTGCTATACAACGCACCAGATGCGACACAATAGAATGCAAGCGGCATCGATTGGTGTGATTGGTCTTGTTTGGTTTTGCATTGCAACGAGTATATTTTCATCTCACAATTATGTGCTCTCAGGTATTGTTTTGGTCATATCTCCATGAAGGATTATCCAATCATAATGAAATTTTTGCCAGTTATTTGGAGCTTTGATTTGGCACAAAACTAAAATCGGTACACAAATAGGTTAGTATGTAATCGGAGACTAAACTGTTTGATTACTATTATAATAGGCCGTCAAGTACTGTTTCGTTCATATCTTCGTAACGAAATGTCCGAATGAAAAAAAAAATCAAGAGCGTTCTATGTTGTAGCTTTCATTTGCGGTCAGCAGAACTGAAATCGGTTCACAAATGGCTGAGAAACCGATGTGACATTATTCGAAACGCACACACACATACACACAGACATGTGCTCAGTTCGTCGAGCTGAGTCGAATGGTATATGACACTCGGCCCTGTGGGCCTCGGATAAAAAGTCGAGTTTTCAAGCGATCATAATACCCTTCTATTGATGTAAGAAGGGTAAAAAACGCGATAACTAAGATATTATATTTACACTTTCACTACTGGCAACCAAATTCGAGAAATTTAACTTAGAACTTCGTCAAAACCAATTTCGCTTTCGCGGTAAAAAAAAACAAGACTTAGCTTTTACTTTCCACTGTTGCTGCTTTGCTAGTTGGTGCTAGAATCAAACTATCATTCCTCTGCATGTGCCAGAAAATGAAAGGTGATATAACGTCAAAAAAAAAAAACTAATTGTAATAGAAAACACTGATCTTTTTCAACGACAGGCAAATATGATTGTTCTTATAAATTCAGGAAAAGTCATGCTCAAATTGAATTAAAATAGGACTTACAACTCGTTCCTTGAATATAGTGGTGAGAGAAGTCCGGCCTTATGTAATTTTTGAATTCTAGGATTTTTTTTTTCAAGAGAGCGAATCTAACAATGAGAGATTCTCTCCTCTCTCGCTCTCTTTCATCTATTACAGCGCCATTATAAATCTTTTGAGGGATTCTTTAGTACAGATAGAAAGACAACAGTTCTGGGTAGCATACTCTACAAATAGTAGAATGAAAAACGTAAAGCTGAATGGAATATGAATAAAAGAGAAAGTAATCAAAGAGAGTCTTAACTTCAGATTCGCCCTAATGAGAAAAAAAACCCTAGAATTGTTTACATTATAGTAAATAATAACACAATTCATATAACATTTTGTTTATTTCATTTTCATATTCATTTTGCAGCAAATGGTGGGGCAATAAGAGCGCAAGTCAGTCCAAAGCCGATGGTGAAGGAGGGGTAATGGCGAACTAGTCTATTCAGACCACATGAACTCCATGGGAAGGAACAAGGATAGGTAAGGGTAGGTGTATAAAGTAGGGCGTTTTGGACCGGTTAAAAATACTACAAAAGAAAATCATAAGTCGAGCACTTGACACTGAAGAAGTTTGTAAGTCGCAGACGAAATAGGCCTATCTGTCAGTAGACAAGTCTGGAATTTGAAGGAACCTACTCACGTTTACCAGTGATTATTTGAAAAAAGTGTTTCAATGTTTTATTTCTTATTCCGAAAAGTGATCAAATGAAGTGTTAATTTGAAATTATCGTTGCTTCCTCATCACAATCGCTCCACTAACACGCTCAATCAGTTTTTTTTAATTGTGTTAAAAAAATAATAATTAAAGTGATCATAAAATCGTTAATTTACAATTCTGCATTACAATGATTTACGGCAAATTCCGCAAAAAAAAACCCATTCCCTGTAGTTCGTATAAATGTGACCAGGCTATTTGAGATGCCACTGTAAGTTTCAGGTTGTTTTTACGGTGCATAGTTGCTATATCAAAGTAACATCTCTCTGTGATTTGCTATAATCGAAAGTCGGCTGTCGTACACCGCATATATTTAAATCATAATTTATGAACAATGAAAGAATTGCCACGCCAATGAAAACTACTTCTTCTGTCGTGTCCCTTAACTACTTGACGTCTACAAACTGTGTCTAGCCTCGTCTAAGCGTAAATTGCGGCAAAGCCCGCCGGCAGAACACCTCTTTCATTCTGAACAAACACACCTATGACAAACCCCAGTGATACTATACTCTGAGCTCCTAAACGGGCCCTCCGCATCCCACAAAACCACAATACTATGGCCACGGTCTAGAAGTCCACTGCATATGAAATTCTATGACACAGTTCAAACTTTCACCTCTAATTGAATACTAAATGTTTTCAAAATTGAATAAATCTATCTACTATTAAATTTGTAGTGATTTGCGGCCCAACCCGCCAATATCACACTCAACTTTAGTGCCTGTATACATGCGTGCTACGACGCGGCTATTAAATAGAAAGAGGAGCGAGTGTGATATTATCACTACTTTGTGTGGCTGGACCTTTGGCTCTCCCATGAATGGTTCATTAGAGTAGAAGGTCATACAATGACATGACCTAGCGACATCTATTATAAATCAGCTATCTCCAATGAATCATTAACATGAGATTAGGCCGTCCCACCAGCGTCCATGTACAAAATCCAGCCAGGGAGAGAGAATCAATATAACATTTTGTTTATTATGTATATTAATGAAATGCGACGTGTTTTACGATTTTGTGACATTAATCTGTTTGCAGATGACACTGTGTTGTTCATTGCAGCTAAAGATTTAAATGAAGCCGTTACCCAGTTGAACGAAGATTTGCGTTTTCTAAGTAGAGGGTTGAAATGTAAGCAATTGAAATTGAATATAAGTAAAACTAAATTTATGGTAATTTCACAGAATCGAGTAAATGAGAATGTCTCAGTTACGATTGATGGTGAGACAATTGATCGCGTTCGGGAGATTAAATATCTTGGCGTGATTATTGATGACAAGCTAAAGTTCAACGCTCACATTGACAATGTCATCAAGAAAATTGCCAAGAAGTATGGAATTCTATGCCGATTAAAAAGCGATTTAACTACTTGCAGTAAAATACAGCTATACAAATCAATCATCTCCCCTCATTTAGAGTTTTGCCCTTCCATTTTATTCTTGGCCAACCAACACATATATTGAAATTACAGCGTTTGCAGAGTAAAATAATGCGCTTGATTTTAAGATTTAACAGATTCACTTCCTCGACTTTTATGTTAGACTTTTATCAGTGACGTCTTGTGTGATCGAATTGAAAGAGGAAGTGATTTTCATAGATATAATACTAGAAACGCGGATGAAATAAGAACACCGAATTTCTTAACATGTGCTTCACAAAACTCATTATATTTTAAAGGAATAAATGTTTTCAATTCGATGCCAAGACACATTAAACGTGCACCAACACTTTAAGAATTTAAAAGACTATGTATTTCACACGTTAAAACTGTATTCTGAGCAGCAAGCGTAATTTATTGTTTTTCAAAAATTTATGAAGATTGTACCTGACGATCTTTTACTATTATAAAACGGATTATTTTGTGTAGACCATTTCTTGTCCATTTATGTTGCTTCTTTTTGTAAAAATGAAGAATGTATCTGACGAAGTTCTATACAAACGGATTATAATGAGTTGGCTATTTTATTTTTTCACATTTACAATACTACAATACTCACTATTTTGTTCGTCACAGTGATGATGATGGAAATTTGTATAATGTTGTGTTAGTTTAAAAAAATAATAATAAAGAAAGTAGTCTACAATTCTTTGAGCCTCGCGCTCGGTATACAGATATGATGGACTTCTTTTTGAATTCGTAAACAAAAATTGGCCTTTGATGCTTTAGATGGTACTATGAAATAGTAGCGAGTTGTAAATTTTCTCGATCTACCTGATTGGGGATATCCTTGGTCAGCCCAAAACTAAGGTGGCGGTTCCATCAGTGTTGGAACCTCATTGACTCTGTTGCGGGCAAGACCGGATATTGGCTTGCATTTTGATAATGTCCTTTTACTGGTTTCTGTGATCTGAATTGCAACAGAATTTCCTGATCGCTGGGAATACTTACGAACTTTTGTGGTTAACATCAAAGCTTTTCACGATTATGTCGCTGTGGATACTTTTGAAAAAATTTATATCTGTGGATGAAATCAGTTCGTTTTTTTTTGCATAACTGGTTTGAATTGTCACCAAATTAATTATCTTAGAGATAAAATCGTCTAGCTCAAACATTTGTAGGGGTAAGGGCGGGACCATCATCAACATTTAACTAATTGACCCAATCTTGATACCCGGTCGAGGTTAGAACATAATCAAGAACGAAAACGGTATAAAAAACTACAAACATTTCACATGCCGAACTGCAAAATAAAATTTTTGCACTGCAGTATGGCACTACGAATGGATGAAATTGAGAACTGTGTTTGCTTGTCTTGCATTAAATTATTTTTGTCCTCACAAATTGTTATCCTTGGCAAGTGAATGAGGCGAGTTAATTTTAAGAAATAATTACTTCAAGTCGAAGCGCTCACTGGTAAGGCGAAAATGTGAGATCTTCTAGCTATCAAAATATCTTGTCGACGCTCGCCACATGCCACACGACTTTGACTTAGTAGTTTGGCATGGTAGCCTCTGACCCTTTTTCTCATCAAAGGGATAACAAGTGGGACATAACAACTCTGAGGTTTTGCTTGTAATTCCATTGATTCTCAACTTTATTTTTATTATGTAGAATCTGCTGTATAAGAAATGACATATAATGTATACTTACCCCCAGAGGCGAAATTCTACCATCCATATAGGTATAATCCTGCAGGGATGTTAATAGCCCAGATTTGTTAGGATTCCTTTGAAGTTTGTAAACAGTATGCTCAGAGGTTGAGGTTGAGCTCAGTGCACGGATGATGTAATCTGTTCAAGTATCGATAACATAAGACATAAAATGTAAAAAGCATCATAGGGAAGGTCCATTTATTATGTCACGAACTAAGGGGGGAGGGGGGTGTTTGGGATAACGTGACGATCCAAACAAAAAATAATTAAAGGTCCATACAAATAACTATAGTCACTAGATTCATAGTCTGGCGGATACAATGACGGGAGCCAATTCGAACTGTCACTTGGCGGAGCCAATCGAGCATGTCTCAAGTAATTAATGTTAAGGGCCTAAATTCCATTTGTAAACAATGACTTTAAATATCGATTTCTCTTGAATCTTAAATCACTCTCGTAAAATGAAAGCAGCATTTGGTAGAAGAATGTTAGTTATAACATATTGAGTAGCAAAATATTGTGGGATTCTCGTAATTCGTGAGAAGTCAAGGTTTAAAGTCATTGTTTACAAATGGCTTTTAGGCCCTTAACATAAATTACTCGAGAAATGCTCGATTGGCTCCCGTCATTGTATCCGCCAGACTATGAATCTAGTGACTATACAAAAAAACGTGAAAGGAAGTGGGGGGGGAGAGCAATAGTCATTTTTTGCGTGACGTAATTAATGGACGTTCCCATATCGGTTCCAATATTCTCACATGGTACCATGCTGCTTCTGTAGATTGCTTGAGCAAGTAAATTCATCTTCTCTGGAATTTGACATTGGTATAATATCGTTGTAGTTCTTTCTTTTACTATTGAAACAAATACTTACCTATAGTTGTTATTTCGGTTGATAGCAAATCTTAATAAGCAAAGACAGGGCACCGAACGAGAAACTCGTCGATATGCAATTCTAGAAAAAATAGTCAAAAGATCGAAAGTAACATTTGTAAACAATAACTTCTAGCGTATTTTTTTTGGGATCTGTTAGCTCCCACAAACAAAATAGCACCAAAAACAGATACAGGGAATTATTACTTCCCGTAGGAAGTGAATATGGATATTTGCTACCTGATACTTCCTGGAATTTTACGTTTTAAGTCATTGTTTACAAATACTACTTTCGACCTTTTGACGATTTTGTCTAGAAATAGGCTTTTGACGTTTAATCACCTTTCCCTTTCTGGCACATGCAGAGGAGTGATGGTTTGTTTTCAATCATACACTCTCGCGCCACTTTACTCAATTTTTGAGTACAATTGTATGCTATCTCTTTTTCTCTCACGGAAATGTTTCACAATTTTCGTTACACGCTAAGATCAGTTTACCCAAATATGGATAAAGAATACCCATAATCGCTAAAAGTGCACATACCACACGCTAAGACCAGAGTACCGAAAATTCGGTAAAAAATACCGATAACCGCACAAAAGTGCACATACTGAAATTATCGGTAAACATGGATTACTTAAATTTCGGTACTGTTGGTGACAAGCGAAAAACGTTAATAATTAACTATTTGCAATCGTTTATTTTTACCTAAAATTAAGTTTTCTTTTTCTGTTTTGGGTTTTTGGAATGCTATAATAAAAATGTTTAAAGCAAGGTTGTAGGATCTATTTTTTTCGGATTTATTCCCCAGGAAAATGTGAACAGGCCAGGGGGTGAGTAACTCTGCCACGTTGTGTTTGTGTTGATCGTGTACGAATGTGTTTCTGGGGTGGCAGAAGGTGTTTTTGTGTTTTCACAAACTACAATCGAAAATTTATGCTTATTGGCAACCATGCACGGGTTAGACGTTTAATACATGCTCACATATGCATCGTCTGAAATACATTTGTGTAAGTGAGAGGGAATTAAAAACAAACTATCGATTCGTGTAGGTGGTGCCAGATATGAATTTATCTTTCATGTGGTGGCGGATCGTGTTTTATAGGGTGGTAACACAAGGTGGTCGAGTGACTTACCCCCTGGAACAGGCTTTGATTAGGTATTTAATTTCCAAGTAGTTATTGTTATTCCAAGTAGACATGGCTGCTTGCTGACCACAAAATATGATTTTTCCATGAAAATACACATAATACTCTCCCTGTTTTGGTGCAGTTGCCTTACAAACAATGTAAAGGCACAGCCATTCAAGCTTGAATCTCGACTTGTGTAAATTTCCGCAACCGTCAATTTGAAAGGAATTGCCAAATGTCAATAAGCATTTAGCAAAATGCAAATCTGTCAGTTTTGTAGACGCTATGTGGCATATACTTGCACGTCAAAACATCTTGTCAATATAGGGTGGCATGTGGTTAACGACGGAGTGATATTTTGACATGCTAGCAGATGCCGCAACTTCACCACATCAGTGGGCACCTCGACTAAGTGAACTACGTAGCGTTAGCAAAGCAACAGTTGCTTACGCTAGCGCTTGCTAGCGATTTGAAAATTTACACAAAGTTATCGATTAATTTTGCTCTTGCTTAAACGTCTGTCTGTGGTAAAGGTATTCTCCTGATGGTAGAGTATTGGACCAACCTTCGACAGGCTGAAATATATAGAATAAATAAGTATGTGTATATGAATCAAGTGCAATTAATTTCAATTTTTGAGATTCGTCGTATGATTTACATACAAATTGAATAATTAACTTACCTTCCAGTTTTTTCCTTGTATCCGCATCGATTAATCATGTCAATTCCTCCATATTTCCAGTGATCTACAATTGAATGATAAAAAATATATATCATTGGAATAAGGTATATATTTCAATTCTGGAGAAATTTGCGAAGCCGTTTCTTCGTCTGTAAACAAACTTTCCAATCGTCGATTTTTCACGAATTACAGCTCAGTTCCTCAATAGAATTTTGCTGTTAGTGTCCTGAATTGAACTATAGCCCGCAACTATTGTCTAGCAATCGACTATGGGAATGTTTATTTACAAGCACAGAACCATTCGCCTTTACAAATTTCTCCGGAATTTTCATGATCCGCTTATGGTAAATATTTCTACTCACCCTTCGGGTTGGCTGCCACAAATCTCAGTCTCTATAGCTGGTTTCTTTCTTTATTTTAAAACAAAATTTGAAACTATTTAGCCTGAAGGTGAGAAGGCGGTACAATTGCAATTCGTCATAAACTTCGCAATGGCGGTAGTGTTGATTCTCAGATGCAGCGCAGTGATAAAATTTTAAACCAAATTTAGGTAAAAAAAAACTACGTAAACATTTGAAAATTCACTTTACTTAAAAAATAAGTAAAATTTATCGAAATCAGTCGTTAAATTAGACCGAAACTTTAGGTTTTACTACCAAAACCTAATTTTCGGTAAAAATAAAACGTAATTTTTGGTAATCTTATCTTAGCGTGCATATATGGGTACGTTACTACTTACCCATATTTGAGTATTTTTTCCCATACAAATTTACTCAAATATGGGTGAAGTCAACTTTATCTATTAATGAGTATGTGCACTTTAATGCGATTGTGTGTAAACGGAGCTAAGCGTGTAAAAAGTGGACCAACTCAATTTTTGAGTAGATCTATTTTCTACAAAAATTGAGTAGCATTTCCGTGGGAGAACAAGAGATGGAAGAATCCAGGTTGAAAAAAGAAGAAGACACTGAGTGGTGATAAATCTGACAGCTCCCATGTTAAAGTATAGGACGAACATTTTAAAATGCTTATAAAAAATTCAAATGAAATTCTAATTAAAAGCGGTTTGTTGTATGATGTAAGAAAAATCCAAAACTACTCAATAAAGACATTTTCAGCAAAATAAAATATAAATCAAAATAATGCCCCTATTTTGCAGTTTAGGATTTTTCGTACATCATAGAACAAACCGCTTTTAATTAAAATTTTATTTGAATTTATTATAAACATTTTAAAACGTTCGTCCTATAATTTAACATGGGAGCTGTCAGATTTATCACCACTCTGTGTCTTCTTCTTTTTTCAACCTGGATTCCTCTATTGCATACAATTGTACTCAAAAATTGAGTAAAGTGACGCGAGAGTGTACACTCCCGCTGCCCTTTGCTCAATTTTTGAGTATAATTGTATGCTATTTCTTTTTCTCTCACGGAAATGGTACTCAAAAATTGAGTTGATCCACTTTTGAAAGAAAATTGAGTAACATTTTCGTGAGAGAAGAAGAGATAGCATACAACTGTACTCAAAAATTGAGTAAAGTGAAGCGGGAGTGTATGATTTTCCTGCTTACTAGATCTCATTTGACACTCTCATGCTAAAAAGTGAGGTTAGCTCTTTCCGTGGAGTAGTCTATTGCACAAGGAGAAAAACAAAATTTAATATATTGCCGATTGCAGATAAAAATGGACTCCGACAAAAACAGAAAAAGTGTGATAAAAGTGCACGTTTACGTCAAAACGTTTCCTGTCTTCAGTGAACTTATACCTTTCAGCATAAAGGATAACCCAAGTAACACCAAAAACATCTCTGTGGTCAGTTATCTTGAAATTATGTTATACAGGAGTGTTAAAAATGAAATGAAAAACATCTTTTGTCATGTAAAAGCTGAGAGGATGTTTCGCAAAACATTGGCCTATCATTTCACTCATGTATTTGTTAGAACATATGACTTTATTTTCGACTCATATATGACCAAAACAGCGCAATTAACCGATTTTTTTATAACATCTTTCAGGTCGCGTAAGCAGTTTTAAAGATGCACTTCATAGCATGCTTTTGACAAGACGATGTCTTATCTTGGTAGTTTATAGCATCATAAAAACCAATAAGTTATAATCAAGTTATTGAAAAGTAAAACTTAATGCAGAAATTCATGAACACAACAATTCAATCCAACAAGTGTCAAACTAGCAGATATAGACACATATCGAATTTGACAGTTATGTTTGTTATGAATATGATGAATACGTTTATGAATTCCCATTACTTTTTATCAATTTTTCATAACGATTAAAAAGCAGACCTAGCCCACTGCTAGGCAAGATATGTTAAGAAACGGATACAGAATTGGTCTAACTCCAGGAAAAAAATATACATATTTTTCGGAACTATAGCGTGCAATAACATTCCCCATCAGCAGTTGAATCATTGTGACGGACGACAAGAAACGTCATTTTCTTTCAAGTTAATGGAGCCAAATGGCATTTCACCAAGAAGATGCCATAATATGGTTATTATGATGTTATAATAACTAACTCAAATAATTTGCAATCGACCATCATGAGTATGTTATTAGACTGCTCTAAAGATGTATTTTGGACTCAATTTCAACTTCACGTCATAGCTATGGACAAAATTACAGTGCCGGTTGAAATTTTGATTACAATTATCACTAAAAATTACGAAAGATGCTTTTTTTTTGTCGATGATGTATCATCTCAACATTATGAGTAAGAAAGAAAATTAATCGATAATCTAGAAAAACAGTTTATGATTTAAAAATAATTTTAATCGACAGTGTAGACCATGTGTCTAATCGACCATGACGATTTTTGATGATTCCAACAGAGAAGCTGTAAACTTGCAAAATATTAGAGAATTTTCTGTTGTTTTTTTAATCTTTAAAACGGCGCATGAATTTTGCAGGAGTAAAACAAAAAGTTGCACCATAAAAGTGACCTCGCATATGATATTTTGTTAAGCGTTCTGAGCATTAACAATCTTTAGATTTCTGATATTGATTAAAAATTGATTTGGTCAAAAACGATTGTCATTTTTTTACTATGAGCTGTGAATATTCTCCTCATAAACAAACATATTTTTCTCAATCATAACAATCTTTGCTGATTTCTGTTCGTTTGACATTTCTTAAATAAGCCTGTCATGTTCAAGTATTTTTGCAATTGTTTTTACTTTGAAATTACTTGATTATAACCTATTTGTTATTATAATGCTAGAAACTAACAAGATTAAACATCATCATGTCCAACGAATGTTTTTCAATACATCTTAAAAACGTATTATTAGTCCTAAATCTGCATCTAAAAACTTCTTGTGTGACCTTAAAGATGTTTCAAATAGATCGCTTTATTGCGCTGTTTTGGTCATATAAGATACCAAAACTAAGTTGTGTGTACTATAAAAATACATGAGATCATGTCTTAAAGATGGATTTTTGATCATTACATAACAAGGTGTGTTACTTGGGAAGTGCACCCAAGACAACAAAACGATTTGACGTAAACGTGCACTTTTATCACACTTTAAAATGCGCAAAAAGCGCTTCTAGAGTCCAATCACAACTGCAACCAGTAATACTATACAGCATAAATTCTATGCTGAAACCATATTCGATCCATCCAGTCATTAGGTTCTCGCCGAACGATCTCACAAACACTAGCGTGCTACTTTACACGTACAGGATCGATTTGTTTATAGGGCATTGCATGAAAAATTTAACCTCACTTTTCACCATGAGAGTATGAGAGAGTGCAGCAACCGTCGTGTTACCACCAGAGGACTGAAGCAGGCGTTAGTTCTTGAAGCCAGCTACTTTTGGTGTCGCTAGTGACCATTTGAACATTTTAAGCTCGGTTCACAGTGGATTATAATTCCTTATAATATTTCTTCTACCAACCTACTAGTATCGGTAATATAGATAGAACATTTTCATACCTGACTGATATAAAATGAAAAAATACTATCGTTGTGATAATCACTAAACAAATGAACGAAAATTACGCCAACTCCCACCGCGTATATTGTGTTTGCTGCCTACAGCCTTCAAGAAAGCCGAGCTGTCAAATTAGCACCATACGCAGCACCAAATTTTCGGCTTCACGATTGTTGTTCGTGGATGACAGCCGCTTCAGTCCTGTGGTAACCATACGTTATACCTTATGCCGGAAGTAGTGGATACAGCGCACTACTTCCGACATTAGGTATAACGTACAGAATGAGAGTAAAATCGATTGTCGCTAGTCGATAAATTCGGTTTTCAACTGAAACCATAATGGAAGAATCCAGGTTGAAAAAAGAAGAAGACACCGAGTGGTGATAAATCTGACTTCCATGTAAAAGTATAGGACGATCATTTTAAAATGCTTCTAAAAAATTCAAATGAATTTCTAATTGAAAGCGGTTTGTTGTATGATGTAAGAAAAATCCAAAACTACTCAATAAAGATATTTTCAGCAAAATAAAAAATAAAGCAAAATAATGCCCCTATTTTGCAGTTTAGGATTTTTCTTACATCATACAAAGAACCGCTTTTAATTTAAATTTCATTTGAATTTATTGGAAGCATTTCTAAAAGTTCGTCTTAACATGGAAGCTGTCAGATTTTTACTTTAACATGGAAGCTGTCAGATTTATCACCACTCGGTGTCTTCTTCTTTTTTCAACTTGGATTCTTCTATACTAACGGCGGCAGAGAAGTCTATTAGGTTCTCGCCGAGCGATCTCATAAACACTAGCGTGCTACTTTACACGTATAGGATCGATTTGTTTATTGTTTTCAACCACGAGATCAACTGTCAAAATGTTCAGGTTCACAACGGTTTGTTTTTTATTTTCAACCAGCAAAACGATTGTATTAGTGAAACTGCTTACTAATACTAACGGCGGCAGAGAAGTCTATTGGAATGATCAAACCAGGTTTATATTGATAAGAATAAAACAAATATATACACCGAGGCAAATTTTTGTATACCCGTTATGTGTGAAACCACATAAATTTTTGCAATTTGACTCGACAAATAAAAAATATGTGAAAACAACATACAAAATATGCAATTTCCCACAAATAAAATTCATTTGCTCTGATAAATAAAATTTATGTGTGGGGTTTATAACTTTTATTTTGATGTGCTATAAAGTTTATGTGTCTGATTCAAATAAAATTTATTTGTGACGTTCATAACTTTCATTTCTATGTGCTATAAAGTTGATGTGTCTGATTAAAATAAAATTCATGTGTGAGGTTCATACCTTCTATTTCAATGAGCTATAAAGTTTATGTGTATGGTTCAAATGAAAGATCTATACTTTCCGGGGGTTCTCCTTTTCTGAACTATGCTTTGAAAAAGCATATATGCTCGTCTATCTATACATCTTGTAACTTGGTAACATTGTTATAGTTTCATGTTTTTAATGTTCATTGTTTGAATAACTTGTTACAAAATCTATACCTAGAATAACATTAAATATGGTACAATAAATTAACATGTTAAATGATATAAATTCAATCTAATGATTTATTCATAGCAATAGTTTATTACATTATAATATAGTCGGTTTGTACAAATTCATTGTCAGAAAGTCTCTTTTTTTGCGGAACAGGATTTTGTTTACAACATTATGAGCATTAAATGGTGGTCCATCAACATCAACAATACTAAAAATATTATAGTTGTTTGTTTTATGAATTATTTCATATGCTAGAAAATGATTATCATAATCACCTATTTTCCACAACTGACCTACTATAAAAGGATTATTTTGTTTTGTTATCAATATATCAACAATTTCAAATAATAAAATACTTTGCATTTCCGTTATTGTAACGTACGTTCCAATATTGAATACAGTTCCTTTAAATTTAATTGTGTTGGTACATTGAACTTCATGTACATTGACTGGATATGGTGATGCTATAGAGCTAAAGTATTCTTTCGTTTCGAAAAGGTATGGAGATAAGTTAGCCTCCAATGGATCATTGAAAAATAATTGCTTGTATAAGTCATTACTAAATTGAAGAGCTGCTTTAATACACAGAGTCAAACAAATATTCTGACGAGATGTCACCATTCGCGCATATTCTTTAAATCCCTTATGTTTGGCCTCGTAACGAAAATTCATCATTCTGCTTACACTACCACTGCTTCTAATTACTGAGCCATAGTGGCAAACAAAGTGTTGTTTTGGCTTAAGAGATTCATTGAACAGGTTTTGGTATTGAATATGGTGCATTTTACAAAGGTCTTGTAATTCTTGTATATCATTTTCCTTAAAGAAAGGTGATAAAATTTGATCGGACAATTTAACCAAATTTTTGCAATAATCCCAGATTTCGTCGTTCTTGGGAACAAATGGACCCATTATTAATGGAAAATAATGAACAAATGCCTTCATTTCACTAGCAGTAGCTCTGATTAGTACAGTTTTACATTTTTTGTTCGACAACAAAGTTTCGTTTATACCTCCCATCCTGCTAAGCGATGAATCTAACGTGGATTTACTAAAGATGACTTTCTGAGCATTAAACTTGCTAAGTGAGACAAATTGTTTTTGATAAATACAGTAGTTCATTACAGCAGTGAGCCCAAAAGAACAGACTCCATTACTGTAAAAATCATGCATTGGGTCTACACTGACGTTACTGACAGCATGAAAAGAGGGCAGTTCATTGAAAGCCGTATTTCCCTTAATTCCTGTCTCAGACGGTCTTTGCAGATTTACATCTTCTTCATATTTATGTATGGTTCTTTGAAACGTATTATATTCTTCCACATCAACCTGACATTCTTCGCGTGATCTTCGACAAAAGCGACAATAGTAATTAGCATTAAACGATAGGAAACCTAACATTTGATGTAGACCTAAGTTGTCGCCCTGTAGTAGGCCAAGTACAAACCTTACTTTTTTCTCCTTTCCATCTATTTAAAACATAATTCCTCGTTCCTCTATCTCTTTGAAACGCTGAACAACATACTTAATTAACATGTTTAAACCTACTTCGTTAATATCAACTTTTTTCATCATACAAGCTACAAATATATTGTTTAGTTTGGAACTGTATTGCTCAGGAATAGTTGGACAGCTGTAATACGAGCCACAAATTACATGTTTCTTATTATGTGCACTTAAGGGATCGTTAATTTCGATGTCATCAGAATAGTATAATATTGGCAATAATATATCGCCAGGATAATTTTGTTTTATTTTTTCCACACTTGACCGTTACCAATGCTACTTATTACACTGGAATTTTCTAGCTGATTAGTGTTTTCTATAGTTAACTTGAGAATATCTCCGGTACAAAAATATGACTTGAGCTGAAATTCAATGTCCATGATCACAAGATTATCTTTTTTTTCGTCAATTGTCTCGTTATCATATATATCTGCCACTGTTCTTTCTTCTTCTACTCTAATTGACGTTGGTAAACGAAAAACATTCAATTCTTCTAAATATTTGAAAAATTTGTAATCGGTCTCAATAAAATTAAATGGATTCTGCAGCCTTTGAAAATACTTATTTAATTCGAAATCAATTTGTGGGTCACTGGTTTTCGAAGTTGATGCTCCTTGGATTTTTTCAGCAATCGTGGCATTCAGCTTTTTAACTTTATTCTGCACATGTTGAATATCATTTCGCGTCATATTTGTTTCGCTGTGTAGCTCTATCGTGAAATCCAAAGCTGCTTGCTCTATGTCTCTGATGTTCGAGGAATATGATGAAACGGGTAAGTTATTCTCCTCCGATTCAGCTTGCAAACAAGAGATTATATCATCGGCAGCTTCTGTGCTAGCGAAAACTGGTCTTGTATTATATCCATCAAATGGAGTTGGCAGTTTCCCGAGACGAGTTTGCAGTTGGTGATTGACATGACCTAATGCATGTCTTTTGAACACATACCAATTGGATAATATTTGACAACATCGTTGAAACGTGCATTTGTATCGATAGCTTCTTGGAAATTTGTGGATGTTGGTGAGATGTTCGAAATAAGGGTAAATAGACATAGCGTTCACTGTACAGCCGTCTATCATGCAGGAAAACATATCATTGTACTTTTGATAAGTATCGTTTGAGCTTGTTGATGGATTCATATTGTTCTGGTACGATCAAATTATAAACATAAGAACAAATGAAGTTCCACACCAGTCGACAAATTCGGGAATACTCTAATCCGAAAATCTGCTGAGTTTCACGAGAACATCGATCGCCCTGTCTGCTGTTTCTAGCTTATATACAATCGATTTATAATGCACTTCGTATCCGCCACTTAAAGATGTTATGTCTTTGCCTCGAATACCAGTTTCGGGACCGCGTTAAAACCTAACGACCCATAAGATGAATTACATTCATTGATTTTCTGTATTACTTGATCATCCGTTTCCGCAAAAATGATGATATCTTCCTGGGCTGACAAGATGGACGGCTTGTATGTTTTAGTCACTTTAGTAGGTTTCAGAACGTTATTCAGCAGGATGAGAACGGCTGCGACAATCGAATCTAAAATGTAAACAACGTTTTTTAGTCAACTTTCAATGCCATTTCACAATTGAACACATACTTTTATCAGCCTCGGGTGGTTTTATAAATCTGAGAAGATTCGTTGATAGTTCGTCTTTGTAGGGTTTATCAAGATACTCGACGATTTTCGGTACGAAAAGTTCCCATTTGTTAATCCCTTTGTAGTTTCCCAATTTCAATAATTTAAAATTGATGTCCACCTGTAAAAATGATAAAACACATTCATAAACTGCTAGCATATTTTATATAATCAATTTGATTGTTTCACATTAATTGCTGTAAAGTAGGATAAAAAACAATGCGTTTAGAAGATAAGTCAAAAGATTCTAGTTATTCAATACCTCTAATGCTACCCATCCATGTAGACCATCTGTGTAGACAACATGTAAATATTGCTTTTCTTTTTTTTAATAATCATTTATTTATACAGGCTCAATCGAATTAACTTTACAGAGCCAAGTTTTCATATTTGTATACATCATGTATCTTGAATCTAAAGTTAGGGGGATAGAGCCGATTACTCGCGGCCGTCACGAGGTTAATAGGAATAACAATTTAACGGATAGGCAGATGGGCGGGAATTTAAAGTATTGTTTACACAACACATTTGTTTCATATTCACAATTGTCAAAAAACTTAAAACTATACAACTTTTTGTTTTCTTTTTATTTGAACATTTTTGAAAGAGAAAAAAAACAAACAAACACAGAAAAAAAACTTAAAGTAAACATACAGGTTAAACTAACTACAATCTAAGGCTAATGTTAGTCAAAAACACATAAATGAGTTTCATAAACTCCAGATCACGTATAGCCAAAATATCTCGAACCGGTACATTGGGTTGTCTACCTCGAGCCCGAAGGGAATCATAAAGCTCAGATCTGACTCCACGATGCTCAGCACATGACCAAACAATGTGATCTGCGTCCTGGTAACCTTGCCCACATTCACAGAGATTGCTGTCGCTCAGTCCAACACGGTATAAATGAGCGTTCAAAGAATAATGATTGGACATGAGGCGAGACATGACACGAATGAAGTCTCGTCCCACATCCATCCCCTCAAACCAAGATTTCTTCGACACCTTTGGGATGATAGAATGTTGCCATCGCCCCAAATCATCTTTACTCCAGCTAACGAGTGACTGTTGACGAAAAATAGTAAAAAATTTATTAAAGGCGATTTGTCGATCATAAATATCGCCTTCTATAGCGCCCACCTTTGCAAGCGAGTCCGCTTTCTCATTGCCCGGAATTGAACAATGAGATGGGACCCATACAAAGGTGATGATAAAATAACGCGAAGATAAAGCACTTAGTAGCTCCTGTATTTTCATGAGAAAATACGAGGAGTGCTTTACCGGCCTCAATGAGCGAATAGCCTCTATAGAACTGAGACTATCCGTGAAAATGAAAAAATTATCCGGTGTGAGTGAGGCAACAATTTCTAGCGTAAAGTGTATTGCCGCTAATTCAGCGACATATACGGAACAAGGAGCATGAAGTTTACGGTTGGCGCTATAAATGTCATTAAATATACCAAAGCCTGCTGACTCCTCTATCAAAGATCCGTCAGTGAAGAACGATTTAGTGGAATCAACTTGGCCAAACTTTGCAGCAAATATTACCGGAGCAATCATAGGACGATGATGCTCTGGGATTCCACGAAGCTCCTGCTTCATGGATAAATCAAAATGAACCGAATTGTCGAAATCAGAGAAGCAAACACGATTGGAAATGTTCGACGAAGGGCTGACATCCTGTGTTATGTACAGATGGTACAAAGTCATGAAGCGAGTTTGTGGATTCAACTCAAGGAGCTT
The DNA here is from genome assembly GCA_034211315.2 of Aedes japonicus. Taxonomy (NCBI): domain Eukaryota; kingdom Metazoa; phylum Arthropoda; class Insecta; order Diptera; family Culicidae; genus Aedes; species Aedes japonicus. The sequence goes on along the minus strand of JASCZW010005782.1, from coordinate 46,739 downwards.
CTCAAAATTTTCGATCACCTGGGGGTTCATAACTTCACACCTGGTGAGGAGCCGGAGAGATAATTCTGAAAACCGATCCGAGAGTGGCAACATGCCAGCCAGTACTTCTAGACTCATGGTGTGAGTCGAGTTCATGCAACCTAACGCGATACGAAGACACCGATACTGAATACGCTCCAGTTTAATGAAGTGCGACCGAGCCGCTGACTGAAAACAAAAACTACCGTATTCCATAACCGACAAAATCGTTGTCCGGTACAACGTTAGAAGATCTTGTGGATGAGCTCCCCACCAGGTTCCGGTAATTGTGCAGAGAAAGTTGATCCTTGGCTGGCACTTTCGCTTCACATACTCAATATGGGATATCCAGGTGCACTTAGAATCGAACCAGACCCCAAGATATTTAAATGACATAGAATGAGTTATCGGCTTATCCCAAATTTGAAGCTTCGGTTGTGCAGGGTTATGCTTCCTTGAAAAAACTACCAACTCAGTTTTCTCCGTAGAGAATTCGATACCTAGCTCGAGAGCCCAAGTAGATAAATTGTCTAAGGTATCCTGTAAGGGTCCTTGCAGATCGACCCCATTGGGTCCCGTGACAGACACTACGCCGTCATCTGCAAGTTGTCTCAACGTACAGTTGTCACTTAGACAACTGTCAATGTCTTTGACATAAAAATTATACAAAAGAGGGTTTAAACATGATCCTTGGGGGAGACCCATGTAGCTAAATCGAAAAGCTGTAGAGTTTCCATGAGAGAAGCTCATATGTTTCTCTGACAGCAAATTGTACAAAAAATTGTTCATTAATGATGAAAACCCACAAGCGTGGAGTTTGTCTGAAAGAACTTCAACAGATACTGAATCAAAAGCCCCCTTGATATCCAAGAATACAGAAGCCATTTGCTCTTTTGTAGCAAAAGCTAACTGAATATCTGTGGAAAGCAACGCGAGACAGTCGTTCGTTCCCTTACCCCTACGGAAACCATATTGAGTATCTGAAAGCAGGTTATTCGTCTCAACCCATTTGTCCAGACGGAAAAGGATCATTTTCTCCAACAACTTTCGAATACAAGATAACATCGCGATGGGTCGATAGTTGTGGTCGGACGCAGGTTTACCAGGTTTTTGAATGACAATAACTCTCACCCGCCTCCAATCATCCGGTACAATGTTGAGTTCCAGAATCTGATTAAACAAGTTCAACGTGCGCCTCTTCGCGACGTCTGGGAGGTTCTTAAGCAAGTTGAACTTGATTCTATCAGCTCCTGGAGCCGTATTGCCACACGAAAGGAGCGCGAGAGAGAGTTCTACCATTGAAAAGGGTTGGCTGATCTCATATATCGAATTCTCGGTTTCGCGAGGAATCATCCGTGCCGGCACAGAATCTAGACAAACTTTTCGCGCGAACTTGAGGATCCATTGGTCCGAGTACTCTTCGCTCTCGTTGTTCGTAGTTCGGTTACGCAACCTTCGCGCCGTGTTCCAAAGAGTACTCATCGATGTTTCGCGCGATAGCCCGTTCACAAATGTTCGCCAGTATCCGCGTTTCTTGGCCTTGATGAGGCTCTTAAGTTCGCGTTCCGCCGTGTATACTTCGAAGTGCTCAGGTGTTCCACGTCTACGGAAAACTTTAAACGCCTCGGACTTTTTACGGTAAACCTCGGTGCATTGCTGATCCCACCATGGAGAAGGAGGTTTCCTGCGAAATGACGTCCCTGGAACTGGTCGTGTTTGAGCTTGAAGCGCGCTGTCTAAGATCAGGTTGGAGAGGAAGTTATATTCTTCCAGCGGTGATAGCCTTTCTACCGTCGTTACGGCTTCATCTTCTGCTGTCCTAACCTTTTTCCAATCGATGTGTCGGGTAAGATCATACGTGACGTTGACAGATTTCGACGGATTGAACCCGGTGGCAACCGAAATTTGTATGGGCAAGTGATCACTACCGTGGGGATCTTGAATCACATTCCATGTGCAATCCAACGATAATGAATTCGAACAAAGTGTGAGGTCTAATCTACTGCCAACTGAGGATGTACCAGCCAAACGTGTTACTTCTCCATTGTTAAGTACTGTCATATTGAAGTTATCACAGAGGTCATATATCAAAGAAGACCGGTTGTCATCGTACAGTTCTCCCCAGCCTGTACCGTGAGAGTTAAAATCTCCCATGACCAACCGCGGAGCAGGAAGAACCGAACAAACATCTGAGAGTTGTTTTCGGTTAATGGAGGCTCTTGGAGGAATATATACAGAAGCAATGCAAAGGCTTTTATTTTTAATAACAGCCTGACATGCGACAACTTCAATACCTGGAGTTTGAGGAAAATTCACTCTATAGAAGGAGTAGCACTTTTTGATCCCCAAAAGTACTCCCCCTCCACGCGAATCCTCACGATCAAGACGAATAATATTGAAATCATGAAACGGAAGATTGATTTTGGAAGAGAGCCATGTTTCGCAAAGAGCGAATGCATCACAACCGGTAGTGTGAGCTAAAAATTTAAAAGATTCCAATTTAGGAATCAAACTTCGACAATTCCACTGTAGAACAGTGATCAAATCCCCGACCTCATTTGGAAAATTATCCATCGAAGGAAATGATAGCTGCAAGGAGGGGCCACTTAATTGTCAATTGCTTCAAAAAAGTCTTCACTGTTGGAAGCATTGCCAAAACAATGCTTTTGAGAGGGTCAGAAATTTCGAGGTATTTGAAGATACCTTCGGCAATGTCATCAAAAGAGAACAGCCCACTAGAGGAGGGGCCTTCAGTTCTTAAAATAGGGGTGTCAGGGGTTTTGGATGTCCCCGGGAGAGATGGAAACTCCTGGGTGTAGTTAGTACTACGGAAACCAGGAGGACTAGGATTTTCCTTTTTTCCACCTTTCGTTGAATTGGGCAAACTGGTTTTGGGCTCTGGCTCAGCAACTTTCCGTGGGCGGATGCGTCTTCGCTTCCTTGAAGCACCTTCCGGAAAACTGACTGATGTTCCCTCTTCAACCAAGTCAAAGTCAGACTCGTCATCTGACAGAGGAGCAAAGGGATTCGTATTGGCATTGGGTGATGGTGAGGCTTTTTTCACCATTTCGGCGAAAGATTGCCTAGAACGCTGTTTAAGTGATCGTTCTAATTTTTCCCCGCGTTGCTTGTACGCCGGGCACGACGAGAGAGCATGAGGAGGAGTACCCTTACAGAAAGCGCATTTTGGTGTGCTGTCTGCGCAGGCGTCATCCTCATGTTTCTCCCCGCAGTTGGAGCAGCGTGCCTTATTGCCGCAGTGGGAGGTCGTATGTCCCATCTGCTGGCATTTTTGGCAGATCATTACCCGTGGTACAAACAAACGCACAGGTAGTCGAAGTTTTCCCAACTCGACGTATTGAGGGAGGGCTTAGCCAGAGAAGGTCACGCGAAACGAATCTGACGGAGTGAACTTCTTTTCACCCTTAGTGATCGATACTTTTCCGAGTTTTCTCACATCCAGTATCTGAACTGGAGAAAGCAGAGGGTTCTTAAACCGACCAACCCCCTGCTTCATCAGGATCTCAGGGGTCAAAGTCGCTTCGGTGACCACACCTTCAATCTCAATACCTCGAGCTGGGATGTACACTCTATACTCGAGTGTAAAGAACTGAGAGACAGCAATCTCGTTCGCCTGTGTCAGGTTTATTGTTTGAAGTTTATTGGGTCTGATCTTAATTATTTCAGTCACGGCCGAGAATCGTTTCGTCAGATCATTACTGATCTGATAAACATTTAGAGGTTTCGTTTTGGGCTGAAAGTATACAACCCATGGACCAGCTGAATCATCTGGATAGGCCCGTGACCGGGGGACGTTTTGAGACACCTCATTATTTGGCGGCATGGATGAATCATCTTCCGACAAATCATCCATGTCGCACCCGTGAGAGCTTATGGCTCAACCACTGAGGCACTTACAAAAGCACACTATACAGTACAATTCAATACAATAGTCAAGCTTAACACAAACGAAAACACAATACGAAAATGACCATACAATCTATTCAAGGGAGAAGGAGAAAAACAAAACACTTATCTTATATGCTATTGAGCTGCTGCTGCTGCTGCTGCTGCTGCTGCTGGGTGACGAACGCTTGTGGTCGCTTATACCGGGGAGGGGTGAAGCGCAACGAGTGTAATGCGGTGAACCGTTACTGCCGATGGAATCAAACGGATAGCCTCTATCACTAGAACGGCTGCTGGTGTGCGTGATCCCGCAGAGATGCTGATGTGCAAAATGGCTTGATGACTGCCAATTGCAATTGATTGCTTTTCAATATTGCACTAAGTAAAGCACAGGGTTTCTTCTACAGAGAATAAAACTCGACCACAACCGCGATGGTTATTATACCGAGAAAAAACTGATTTAAATTCAAATAAACAAGCTAAGAAAACCTTCGAAAATTACGGAGCGCAAAAGAACAGCCTTTACCGTTTGCTTGTGCGGACTGGAATGATGTAAATATTGCTGAATGCATTCAAAACATTACCGCTGCAAAAATGCGAAAAGTGTCATTAAAGTGCACATTTACGTCAAATTGCTTTGGTGTCGTCATAGGACTTATTCATTGCTCATAAGTGCATCAAAGTGAAAAACTATTCAACGGTAACTGACCAAATGACTTAAAGTAATTGTACAGTTTGACGAGAAACCAGCAATATTATTTTTACACGTTTTAAGTTTAAATCAATTCAAATTTTGTTCTTTCCGTGTACATATCCATTCAGCGCAACATAAATAAAGATACCGAAAACAAATAAATAGTACTAATAAACCAAACAATCTAATCCACACGGCAACGTTAACATGTTTTTCTATCAGTTGCACTTTTTTCGATGCAAATATTATGCTTTTTAGCAATTATAGATCAAATTGCGATAATTGAACAGACAGAATTGCTCAAATGGGTAAAATTTACAGCGGCAGAAAAGAGATGCAAATAGAAAAATAAGCTAACTCTGCATATCTACATTTCTCCGTATTCTCCACTCCATTGGGTTCAGATCAGGGGCCTGGCAACCCTATCCTATTTACTAGCGTTTGACAGTATGCAACATATCACGGGCCTTATATGAATAAGGCCCGTTTGACGTTTGTTACTACGGGTAGGAACGCCAGCATTGTTTACAAACAATGAAGCTTTTGACGCTTGGTTGTTAAAGATGTTGACTACAGGAAAATCTCTGTTCGCCAGATCCCTGGTTCAGACAAATTTTAGGCTGAAATACACGCTAAGATCAGAATACCTAAAGATCGTTAAAAAGTACCAATAATCGCTCAAAAGTGTACATACCTAAATTATGCGTAAACACAGATTACCTAATATTGTGTAATAGTATTAAAGGCAGATAAACGTTAAATATTACTGATTGTTTATCGTTATTTTCTACTCAAAATTGGGTATTTTTTCGTAGTTTTATTTTACAGAAACCTTCAAAAAAGACATGCAATCTAAAAATGTATATATTCGGATTAGTTTAACCAATTTTGCACTCAACAAGAAATTTTATTTTGTATTAAGAAAAAGTAGCAATAGAGAGTACGGATGAATCCAAGTAAAGCTTAAGTGAGGTTAAACATCGAAGTATCTAGAACTGAAATAGATAATAACTTTCTGGCTATTTTTAAACTGTATGGAATTGGTCAGTTTAGTCATTATCGACAATTTTCTGCCCTTTTAATCTCCAATTACTTTGCTTGAAAAGCTCAAAAAATAATTATGCAAAAGCGCCATCGACGACGTTTAACCTCACTTTTGCATTCCTCCACTACAGAGATTTTCTGCATCGACACAATGTTGATACCAAAGTGCACCGATCTGCACCAAATTCTTGCTGGCCCACAAGGATCCGTCAGTGCTAGAATAAAAAAAAAGAATGCAGAAGTTATTGCTTCAAAGATTTGGAAATGAGATTACTATAAATGGAGTGCTTAATAAGAAAATTAATTAGTTTTTCACTTCGGAAAATAAAGCGGCCGCTTTGCTTCAGTGAAGGAAAATTTATTCAATATTAGGTAAATAATAACGTATAATATTTGAAAGTGAACATTACCGAATTGTCAGTAAAAATTACTGTTTATTATCGTTTAATTTTACCGATATTTTGGGTATTGTCATCAATGCCTAATTTTAGGTAAAATAAACACCTAATTTTAAGTTTTCTCATCTTAGCGTGTAGGTGGAACAACCAAATGTGAACAAAGGCTTCAAAAGCAAATTTCTAGACAATCAAAAGAAATATAGTAAATCTAGTGAATTATGCGATAATTTCTAGCGAAAACACTTCTAAAACTGCTAGTTTACTTTAAATCGTTTTGGTGTCTCCGGCGCGGTCATTACTTGAGTTATTTGCGCACTAATTGTAGAAGATTTCAGAACTATTTGCATTTGTTCTATTTACGTTTTCACACAACTTTCGCAATAATTTATCGCGCAACGCATAACAGCATCTGATAGAAAAAACACTTGCTCTGTGGAATGGCGCCATTATTTCACGTGGGTTTGTTTTGATTCTCTAGAAATTTGCATGTTAATCCATTGTTTACCTATTAGTGCCGTATTTCAGTCGGGAGGAGTAAAGTCACTAATCACAAAGTTTGGCGAATACATCCATACACTATAAACCCATGCACCCAATCAATCACGACGTCACATAGTAGCATATCGAAAGCCCTGTGACGTCATGTTCGTTTGGCTGCTGTTCGATTTGCTTCGATAGGTTCATCCGCCAGACTATGTTTGTAGTGACTTTAGGCCGGAGCATAAATTCGTAAAATTAAAAAAAAAAATCAAAAACAAAACCTGACGCAGAAGTGTTACAAGTGTGCACTAACGTTCACTAGATTCTATTTGCATTAAATTAGGAAGAAGACTTGCTTCTCAGGCACTGGACGGTAAGTACATATCTTACTTCTTTAGATGGTTAACCACTGATTTTTTTTCCATCACTCACTTACAGGGACAGCTACTTGCTACGAATGAGTCCTTCCTACCGGATAATAATCAAACGATAGCATTCACATATTCTGAAGAACTTATTCTACGCAGACCTCGGACAGGTATTCACTCGGATTCACTGGCTTTGAAAGCAAGAACTGCACCAAAGGATCTTCATCGACATAGGAATCAACTATCTCGAACTTTAAGGACAAAGATAAATGCAACACCGAAGTGTTTGGTTTTTCAAATTGTTGAAAGGTGATAGAAATGTTCTAAGAAATTTTCAATATACTCGTCATATCGCAACTAAATCTAAGCGAAAACGACTCGCAACATTCGGCCAAAAGGAGCAAATCACCAACACCGTCATCTTCAAACTCGAATACCAATTTTTTCGTTCAAAATTGAAATTGTGTAAATGAAAATATCATCATTGTATTTTATTCGCCAACCAGAACTCGATGATGATATTTTTATTAACACAATTTCAGTTGAACGCAGACGCGGTTTATGGTTTGATTATGATGATTAAATTAGTGATTTGCCCCTTAAATCCGAATGCCGCAAGTGATTTCTCTTCGACTTAGTTGCGACAAGTATTCTTAGTCTCGTTCTGAACGTTCTATTAGATTTTTCATAGTTCATGAAAATTTCTGTTGTCGGTTATGCGAAAACGCTAATAAAAGTTTTTACTAGTTATCTAGCGTTCAGAATCATAAGAGCCTAATTGCAATGATGAATCCTTTGCATTACTGCAAGTGAACTCATTTTTAGATATTTTTTTTTCGATACATTATGTATCGTGTCAATTGCACCGATAAATGGTAATACAACCATGTTATTGTTACAAGAGAATATCTTTCAACAGAATTTATCGTTGCATGTAGGCCCTTGTGATTCTGAACACTGAAAATAAAACACGAATGTTTGATTTACTTACGATCTGATATCCATGCTCGTGTGAATACTGGCTATGTCTTGTAAGAACCCCTTCGACGTTTCTAGAATTCAATAAGTGCTGTTTCCTGACATCAAATGACACAATCCACTTGTCCAGTACTGTGCTCCACGGACTAGAATTCTGCTCTAGCCAGTGTATCGGTTCTTCTGCCACCGGATCATCACCGACGGATGCGTCAACCTTAGCTTTTTGATCTTGCAAATGTTCTTCTTCCTTATACGCACGTTTCTTACGTTTTGGTTTTAAGTTTGCTATCCTATTGTATAGTTTTCCGCCGTGGTTCTTTCTCTTTCCACTTCGTGCTACAAAATACGTATCCTGAAATCAAAACATTGAGGTTAAATGTAAATGATTGTCGATCCTAGTGCATACCAATGTCTCGTGCCTAAATTGAGTAACAATCGCTTCACCGTAGTCACGTAAAACCTCCTCTTTCATGGAAATTTCAAGGCTGTTATGGTAATCGGCGATAATCTCAACCAGCTCTCGCTGACTTTCTTTAGATAGAGGACCTCGCTGACCTCGCTTCAAAATTTCCTTTCCTGTTATTGTTGTGCTCAGCAAATCAACCAGTGTATTTACACAAAATCTCCGGACTGCCTTGATTTGAAAACTTGATTCGATCTTGCCAGATTCGACTGCAATCTCCGATGGCTCATTCGGCAGGGGGATCACACGTTTTACATCATTACCGACGTTACTGAATCGAATATGTTTGTGTGGGTTTTGTTTGGCGTATGTTCCTACATTGTCTGTCGAAGGCGCCTTTTCCTCTACGTCCTCTTCCCGTTCTCCTCCCGTATGTCCTCTTCCTGTAGGTCCTCCTCCTGTCTGTACTCCTCTTGCACATATATCTCATCAAAAACGACAAGGTCGTATCCCTGTTGAAAATTCACAAAAATTTTAATTCAAGCATACATGTTTAATGAACATACTCACGTTAGACTTGCGCCACCCCGTTATCCGGCGGAAAATTTCATCGATATTCCATGCGGTTTCCTCACATTGCAAATAATCTGCAAGCTCATCGCGAGAGATATTCGCTAAATTATCTGTGGTGAATTTTTTCGCTGAAAATAACGGAAAATAATTCATTGATATTTATTGTATATAATATAAACAAATACCTTTGAAAATTCCCAGAAGTTCTGCAGGAAGATCGAGACGGTTTAGAACAATTGAAGAAAATTGGTCTTCTGCCGCCATCTTGACTGTGTGCACTCAAATATCAAAGGTATGTGTGGAAATCACATATTTTTTTAACTATAAGAAGCAAACCATAAATTTTATAGCAGCTCACACATAAATAATATTTGACACACATACGTGTTATGAGTAACCTTATAAAGGGCAAGAGTACTATAATGAAATTTATATTTACACAAATAAAATTAATGTTGGGGATATCTTATAAAGAGTATGTGTTCTAATCAAATAAATTTTAAGTTTACAATTTTATTAGTGTACGTTTCAATGCATTTATCAAATTTATGCATTCTAATGCATACTTGAAATATATGCATTTAAATGCGTATTTGTATGATTATATGCATTCCAATGTATAATTCAAATTTATGCATTGCAATGCATATTTGTATGACAATTCAAGAGGATTATTTTTTCATGTTTTTTCCTTGTGAATTTATAAATAAAATAAGAGGTAAACATTTTTGAGAAAAAGTTGTTCCAGTTTCATTCTCACACATGTTTTTTAGTCGAGATGCCCATCAGTACACTGATGTGTCGGAGGTGTGGAATCTGCTAGCATGTCACAATATTTTATCCAAAGTGCTGTTGTATTTCTCACCAGTCGCTTTTTGATGAGTTTGCCTGAAAATCAATCCACCGTAAGGTGGATCACGGTGAGCTGTTGAGTTGTGAAGTGGAGCAAAAGGAAGAAGGCAAATGTGTATTTTGACAGTTCTAATATGACCAAAAACAAGCTGATGAAAAAAAAGTGATGTGCTTGAAACAGTGCGCTTTTGCAGTTGTTAGCAATTTTTATTTATTATATTACGTTACGTTTTTATTTATTATATTACTCAAAATGGTTGATGTTAGCCATTTTTGTAGAAAATCTAAGAGCATGTTAAGAGAAACGGAGAGTGTACGCGGCCAGATGGATTTTCTTCGACGAATGTACCATTGGGTGGTGGTTAGTAAAATACCGGTGAAGTGGAGTGAAGTGAATTATGTTGCTCTCATAATGTTGCAGCATAAAAATGATGTTTTATGCTATGCGTTGTTGTTATCGTTGTTATTCTTGCTGTGATCCAATGATTATACTTAAAACTATTAAGGTTAGTTGTTTTTATTGATTCATTATTCAATTGGTTGTGAGAATCATAACTATAATATTTTACAGGTGCGTATCAGTGTTTATACGAACGAAGAGTTACAAGATGTGTACTAGAAATGGAGGAATGAATACAAAATCACTATGATGAAACCTGTCATGGTTATTGTGAATTGTGAAAATATGGACCATAAGAAAGATTAGAATACGGACAGCATGACGGCGACGTGATTAGCCGACGAACCAGTGCCAACCGCTGAATTAAAGTATTCTTCTTCAAGGTGATGGAATTTCAGTTGCCGCACTGATTAAGTATGTTACTTGAGAGGACGCAATCGAAGTCAAATCAATGTGTAATGTCTCCATGACAAATTATGCAAAAAAGTAGTAGTAACTATGGAAAGAAACTGAGAAACTTTAATATTTCTTTTAACCAATCATGTTTTGTGTTGTTGCATGAAGCACGTTATCAATAATAATGTTTGAAAATTGGAAATATCCTTCTCATAAACATGCAACCCTAGGAGTAGACAGCAATTTCTGCTAGAACCAAAGATGAGAAGAGAATTAGCTAGGCAGGTTTTGAAAATTGAATAGAAATCGTTTTGAAATTGAGCGTAGGGCTTTTGTTAGGCAGTGTTTCGAAGCAAACGTATACATTTATGCCACACATCTCCATGCGGGGTAGGTCAAGGCAGGAACAAATTCGCCACCTTGTTATTAATATTTCTACTGGAATGGCATTAAACATTCCAAAGTGAACTCACTGCTCATATTCGTATCGCAAATTTTATATATTTTAATCGAACTTTCGGATCGGCCTTTAATCATCTACACGTGAAATAATCCACACATATTTATTGGCAAAAATCCATAGAAAATTGCACATAATATTGATGTGTGCACACATAAACTGCACCCTCCGAGAATGACAAATGAAGTTAATGTGAAGGTTACAAATGTGTGGTTACAAATAGATATCATTTGTTGATTATATTGCAAAAAATCATAGATGGGACACATAGATATTATCATTGCTTTTTTATCAGTGTATACATCTATAAATGTACAAAAAAAAACTATATTTCTTTTTACTTTGCCTGTGGACATTTCTCAGGCTCAAAATTTGTAGCCAATCAAATAAATCTAGTTATAACAATTGCCAATTCTGTTTGCTTGGTTTACATTAAACAAAAATGTAACTCTTGGATTAGCTCCATACACACTTACACACTTAGAAAATTTTACAGTATTCGGTAATTTTTTACCGAACTTTCAACAGCTGAACGTTCGGTAATCCGATTTACCGGATTTCGGTGAAATTTTACAGTATTCCGGTAAAAAAATTACCGAAATCCCTTAAATTGGATTACCGAACTATTCAGCTGTTGAAAGTTCGGTAGGAACGTACCGAATACTGTAAAATTTTCTAAGTGTGTAAACTCGATTTTGCTGTTCGGTAAAAAAATTGACGAAATATTACGGTAAACATAAAGTATTACCGATTTTTCGGTAAACATAAATAATTTGACAGTAATTTTGTAAGTGTTAGTAACACTTTACCGAACGATCTGTTATGTTATTTTTTTTTTTACAGTATTCGGTAGAAAAAAATACAATCCATACGGTAAAAACAAACAATCACTGAATACGGTAAGCACTTTACCGAACAAAACGTAAAACGAACTCTGAATTACCGGAGCCCGGTAAAATTTTATTATATATCAAACTGTAGGCCATTTTCTATGAAGTCTTGTGGTTCCAGTGATCGGTTGTGTTTCAGAAGGTTCAGAAGTTTAAATTAAAAAGTTTCCTTCTCGTGGCGGAAACCCAAAATTAACGGTGATGGAGCAGGTGTACCAGCAGCTGTACGCGCAGGATCATCGACTAATCGAGGTTTTCCGTAATTGTTTACAGGTTTCTCCGGTGTTGATATGTTTTTACTGCCCGGACCATGTCTCCTGATATGTTTCCGGATTTGTATCATTATTAATTATGATATTTTAGTTCTTATTTCCAAGAATAAATAAGAAAATAAACAATTAACAAAAAATATAGTTTTGTTTAATAAAACAATAACATCCGAATATGTTGGTGTTTAACGATAAAAACAAAAATACCGAAACGTTTCGGTATCAGACTACAAAGATAACCGAGCTGTACGGTTGACAGATCATCAAATCTCCCGTTACCGAACTGTATATATATATATATATATATATATATATATATATATATATATATATATATATATATATATATATATATATATATATATATATATATATATATATATATATATATATATATATATATATATATATATATATATATATATCTCAAAGCTCAAAGCTTTAGACTACAAGCAACCCTAGTAGCACTCACGTTGCCATTCAGTTGAGAGAACATAAATATGACTTGCTGAATCATATTCAAGTTACTACAACTAATTATGACCGTAGTGTGCTACTTGGCGAGGGGTTTCTCAGATTACCTTCAATTAAAACTCAGCATTTAATTTGATTATTTAATTATTTTTATTGTTCATAACTCATCAAGAAAAAAATTACAAAGCAAAATTCTAACAGTTTAACGCACTGTTCTTCATCTGAAAACGAAAACCGTTTCACGATAATGTAATTTTCATTTTGTGGCTTAAAGTAATGAAACGATTGTGTCCCAGAGATTTGTTTTACAGGAGTACAATGGTTCTTTATTTTCTTTTCCATTGCATTGTAATCTTTTTCAGAGAAAAACAAGTAATATATTTTGGAATCATTTGCCCAGTGAACAAGCGAACGGTTCAGTTCGTTCGGTCCGCTTTCCGTTGCTTTGGAAGCTTTTTACGAGTTGTTTACAGTCTTCAGTATTAGTTTTTGTCGATCGCCAGTGAAATCGTCGCGAGTTAAACCAATCTTGGTTTGCTGAAGAAGAGGACATTGTGTGATAAGTGGTGCAACAACGTCATTGATTGCAATTAGCAATATTGCCTACGATCGAGAAGCCATATTGTCCCGCATCTATACGGCACGCATACCAGCAGCCCATCGTGTGTAGCGTGCATTCTTCCATCCACCAACTACCACCGATCAGCAACATCACCGTCATCGCTTAGACGGTACACGCGGTCACTCATCGTCGCTCGGCAGCAGCAGCACACATTCGTCGCCCTGCTGCAGTAGATCCGTGATACTTATAAGATAAGTTTTTTTTTTAGTAGTATATAAGATAAGTTGAGTCATTTTCATCGTAGTGTGTGTGTGAGTGTGGAGAGTGATTGATAGTGTGTGTGAGAGTGAACTTAGTTTTAGTTTATTTTTTTTTTTAGGTTTAGTTTGTTTATCTGTGATTGATTGTAGATAATTACGTTAGTGGTTGAGCGTGATAAGCTCCCACAAGCGAGCCATGGATGATTTATCGCAAGATGAATCATCTATGGCACGAAATGATGAGGTAGCTCATAGAGTTACCAGATCACGTGCTTATCCAGATAGTTCAACTGGGCCATGGGTTGTTTATTTTCAGCCCAAATCGAAACCTCTAAATGTTTGTCAGATTTCTGATGATCTGACGAAGCGATTCTCGGCCGTGACCGAGATAATTAAAGTCAGACCCAATAAACTTCGGGTCGTTGTGTCCAATCTCAAGCAAGCTAATGAGATTGCTGTCTCCCAGCTCTTTACTCTAGAATATAGAGTGTATATCCCAGCTCGGGGTATTGAAATTGAAGGTGTGGTCTCCGAAACGAGTCTGACCCCTGAGATCCTGCTGAAGCGGGGGGTTGGTTGATTTAAGAACCCTCTGCTTCCCCCAGTAAAGATACTTGATGTGCGCCAACTTGGCACAGTGTCGACCAACAAGGGCGAAAAAAAGTTTACACCGTCAGACTCGTTTCGCGTGACCTTCTCTGGCTCAGCCCTCCCCCAATACGTCGAGTTGGGAAAACTTCGGCTACCTGTGCGATTGTTTGTGCCTCGGGTCATGATCTGCGAAAAGTGCAAGCAGATGGGACATACGACCTCCCATTGCAGCAATAAGGCGCGCTGCTCCAACTGCGGGGAGAAGCATGAGGATGGCGCGTGCGCAGACAGCACACCTAAATGCGCTTTTTGTAAAGGAACTCCTCCTCATGCTCTCTCATCGTGCCCGGCGTACAAACAACGCGGGGAAAAATTAGAACGCTCGCTGAAACAGCGTTCCAGGCAATCATTTGCTGAAATGGTTAAAAAGCCTCACCATCACCCGATGCCAATACAAATCCCTTTGCTCCTCTGTCAGATGACGAGTCTGACTTTGATTCGGCTGAAGAGGAACATCGTTCACCTTTCCGGAAGGTGCTTCAAGGAAGCGGAGACGCGTCCGCCCACGGAAAGTTGCTGACAAGAAGCCCGAGACCAGCTTGCCCAATTCAAGGAAAGGTGGAAAAAAGGAAAATCCTAATCCACCTGGTTTTCGTAGTACTAACTACACCCAGGACTTTCCATCTCTCCCGGGGACATCCAAAACCCCTGAAGCCCCAATTTTAAGAACAGAAGCCCCCTCCTCTAGTGGGCTGTTCTCATTTGATGACATTGCCGAAGGTATCTTTAAGTACCTCGAAATTTCTGACCCTCTCAAAAGCATTGTTATGGCAATGCTTCCCACTGTGAAAACTTTTTTGCAGAAATTAACATTAAAGTGGCCCATCCTTGCAGCTATCATTTCCTTCGATGGATAATTTTCCAAATGAGGTCGGGGATTTGATCACTGTTCTACAGTGGAATTGTCGAAGTTTGATTTCTAAACTGGAATCATTCAAATTTTTAGCTCACACTACCGGTTGTGATGCATTCGCTCTTTGTGAAACATGGCTCTCTTCCGAAATCAATCTTCCGATTCATGATTTCAATATTATTCGTCTTGATCGTGAGGATTCGCGTGGAGTACTTTTGGGGATCAAAAAGTGCTACTCCTTCTATAGAGTGAATTTTCCTCCAATTCCAGGTATTGAAGTTGTCGCATGTCAGGCTGTTATTAAAAATAAAAGCCTTTGCATTGCTTCCGTTTATATTCCTCCTAGAGCCTCCATTAACCGAAAACAACTCTCAGATATTTGTTCGGTTCTTCCTGCTCCGCGGTTGGTCATGGGAGATTTTAACTCTCACGGTACAGGCTGGGGAGAACTGTACGATGACAACCGGTCTTCCCTGATATATGACCTCTGTGACAACTTCAATATGACAGTTCTTAACAATGGAGAAGTAACACGTTTGGCTGGTACATCCTCAGTTGGCAGTAGATTAGACCTCACACTTTGCTCGAATTCATTATCGTTGGATTGCACATGGAATGTGATTCAAGATCCCCACGGTAGTGATCACTTGCCCATAAAAATTTCGGTTGCCACCGGGTTCAATCCGTCGAAATCTGTCAACGTCACGTATGATCTTACCCGTCACATCGATTGGACAAAGTTTAGGACAGCAGTAGATGAAGCCGTAACGACGGTAGAAAGGCTTTCACCGCTGGAAGAATATAACTTCCTCTCCAACCTGATCTTAGACAGCGCGCTTCAAGCTCAAACTCGACCAGTTCCAGGAACGTCATTTCGCAGGAAACCTCCTTCTCTATGGTGGGATCAGCAATGCACCGAGGTTTACCGTAAAAAGTTCGACGCGTTTAAAGTTTTCCGTAAACGTGGAACACCTGAGCACTTCGAAGTATACACGGCTCTCGAACGCGAACTTAAGAGCCTCATCAAGGCCAAGAAACGCGGTTACTGGCGAACATTCGTGAACGGGCTATCGCGCGAAACGTCCATGAGTACTCTTTGGAACACGGCGCGAAGGTTGCGTAACCGAACTACGAACAACGAGAGCGAAGAGTACTCGGACCAATGGATCCTCAAATTCGCTCGAAAAGTTTGTCCAGATTCTGTGCCGGCACGGATGATTCCTCGCGAAAACACGAATTCGATAGATGAGATCAGCCAACCCTTTTCAATGGTAGAGTTCTCTCTCGCACTCCTTTCGTGTGGCAATACGGCTCCAGGGGCTGATAGGATCAAGTTCAACTTGCTTAAGAACCTCCCAGACGTCGCGAAGAGGCGCATGTTGAACTTGTTTAATCAGTTTTTGGAACTCAACATTGTACCGGATGATTGGAGACGGGTGAGAGTTATTGCCATTCAAAAACCTGGTAAGCCCGCGTCCGACCACAACTCCTATCGACCCATCGCGATGTTATCCTGTATTCGAAAGTTGTTGGAGAAAATGATCCTTTTCCGTCTGGACAAATGGGTTGAGACGAACAACCTGCTTTCAGATACTCAATATGGTTTCCGTAGGGGTAAGGGAACGAACGACTGTCTCGCGTTGCTTTCCACAGATATTCAGTTAGCTTTTGCTAAAAAGAGCAAATGGCTTCTGTATTCTTGGATATAAAGGGGCTTTTGATTCAGTATCTGTTGAAGTTCTTTCAGATAAACTCCACGCTTGTGGCTTTTCACCATTAATGAATAATTTTTTGTACAATTTGCTGTCAGAGAAACATATGAGCTTTTCTCATGGAACCTCTACAGCTTCACGATTTAGCTACATGGGTCTCCCCAGGGATCATGTTTAAGCCCCTTTTATATAATTTTTATGTCAAAGACATTGACGGTTGTCTTGGTGACAACTGTACGTTGAGACAACTTGCAGATGACGGCGTAGTGTCTGTCACGGGACCCAATGGGGTCGATCTGCAAGGACCCTTACAGGATACCTTAGACAATTTGTCTACTTGGGCTCTAGAGCTAGGTATCGAATTCTCTACGGAGAAAACTGAGTTGGTAGTTTTTTCAAGGAAGCATAACCCAGCACAACCAAAGCTTCAAATTTGGGGTAAGCCGATAACTCACTCTATGTCCTTTAAATATCTTGGGGTCTGGTTCGATTCAAAGTGCACCTGGAGATCCCATATTGAGTATGTGAAGCGAAAGTGCCAGCCAAGGATCAACTTTCTCTGCACAATTACCGGGACCTGGTGGGGAGCTCATCCACAAGATCTTCTAACGTTGTACCGGACAACGGTTTTGTCAGTTATGGAATACGGTAGTTTTTGTTTTCAGTCAGCGGCTCGGTCGCACTTCATTAAACTGGAACGTATTCAGTATCGGTGTCTTCGTATCGCGTTAGGTTGCATGCACTCGACTCACACCATGAGTCTTGAAGTGCTGGCTGGCATGTTGCCACTCTCGGATCGGTTTTCAGAATTATCTCTCCGGCTCCTCACCAGGTGTGAAGTTATGAACCCCCAGGTGATCGAAAATTTTGAGAAGCTTCTTGAGTTGAATCCTCAAACGCGCTTCATGACTTTGTACCATTTGTACATAACACAGGATGTCAGCCCTTCGCCGAACATTTCCAACCGTGTTTGCTTCTCCGATTTCGACAATTCGGTTCATTTTGATTTATTCATGAAGCAGGAGCTTCGTGGAATCCCAGAGCATCATCGTCCTATGATTGCTCCTGTGATATTTGCTGCAAAGTTTGGCCAAGTTGATTCCACTAAATCGTTTTTCACTGACGGATCATTGATAGAGGAGTCAGCAGGCTTTGGAATATTTAATGAAATTTATAGCGCCAACCGTAAACTTCAAGCTCCTTGTTCCGTATATGTCGCTGAATTAGCGGCAATACATTTTACGCTAGAAATTGTTGCCTCACTAACACCGGATCAGTACTTCATTTTCACGGATAGTCTCAGTTCTATAGAGGCTATTCGCTCATTGAGGCCGGTAAAGCACTCCTCGTATTTTCTCATGAAAATACAGGAGCTTCTAAGTGCTTTATCTTCGCGTTATTTTATCATCACCTTTGTATGGGTCCCATCTCATTGTTCAATTCCGGGCAATGAGAAAGCGGACTCGCTTGCAAAGGTGGGCGCTATAGAAGGCGATATTTGTGATCGACAAATCGCCTTCAACGAATTTTTTCCTATTTTTCGTCAACAGTCACTCGTTAGCTGGCAGCATAAATGGAGTAAAGGAGATTTGGGGCGATGGCAACATTCTATCATCCCAAAGGTGTCGAAGAAATCGTGGTTTAGCGGAATGGATGTGAGTCGAGACTTCATTCGTGTCATGTCTCGCCTCATGTCCAATCATTATTCTTTGAACGCTCATTTATACCGGGTTGGGCTGAGCGACAGCAATCTCTGTGAGTGTGGACAAGGCTTTCAGGACGCAGATCACGTTATGTGGTCTTGTGCTGAGCATTCTGGAGTCAGATCTGAGCTTTATGATTCCCTTCGGGCTCGAGGTAGACAACCCAATGTGCCAATTCGAAATATTTTGGCTGTACGTGATTTGGAGTACATGAAACTCATTTATGTGTTTTTGACTAACATTAGTCTTAGATTGTAGTTAGTTTAACCTGTATGTTTATTTTAAGTTTTTTTTTTATCTGTGTATGTGTATGTGTTTTTTTTTTCAAAACATGTTCAAGTCAAAAGAAAACCATAAATTGTATAGTTATAAATGTTTCAATAATTTAAAATTTAAATTTAATGTGTTAGGTAAACCATACTTTAAATTCCCACCCTCTTTCCCATCCGTAATTTGTAATTCCTATTAACCTCGAGACGGCCGCGAGTAATCGGTTTTATCCCCCTAACTTTAGTTTTAAGACAAATGATGTATAAAAACATGAAAATTTGGCTCTGTAAAGTTGATTCGATTGAGCCTGTACAAATAAATGATAATTTAAAAAAAAAAAAAATATTTTGGAATCTACTTAAGAAACAGCCCAAGAGTAAAGTTCGTATGCAGTTGTAATATGATGGCCTTGTAAACTTGCTTTTGAAGCGTTTCGCTTTAGAACTCTATAAAAGAATAGAGTTGAAAAAAAAGTTGTCCGATTTTGCTCAAAACCGCTTGGTATGTTCTCCATCAAAAATAATAAGACCCGTATTTTTTTATTTTTTTATTTGGGTTAACATGTTCGCTATAGGGTAACCAGAAAAATCGACATTTTCGAGATTTTTTATTTATAAAAAATCATAACTTCTGAACCGCTGATTCGATTTTAAATATTTTTTTATAAATAGAAATCCCATTACTTCTTGTTTTTATTAAAAATATTAATTAAAACAATTGATGTACTCAAATTTGCTAAAATAGTCAATAAATTTGTTTTTTTTTTTATGATTTTCAAAATGTTGGACCACAACGACTATTTATTTTTATATTTTTTTTATAAAAATGCAAACATTTTTACATGATAAATCAAAAAATCTCAAATGTTAATTGAGTCGTTTTTGAGTTAAATTTTTTGAAAATTTCAAGTTTTTTGCCTATACACACATGGAATGAGCATCATTTTCCATCACTTCAAAATAACTGCGGGAATCATTTAATTGAAGTTATCAAACTAATCTATATATATAAAAATGAAATGCTGTCCGTTCGTGACAGCATAACTCACGAACGACTCAATGGAATTACTTGATTTCTTTTTCATTTGATTCGTCTTGAATTCCAACAGGTTTTTAAAATAAAAAATGTACGAAATTTTTTCGGGAAAGTAAAAAAAATCATTTAAATTAAATTTTCACTTTGCATGGAAATATCATAATAGAAAACAACAACACCATCCATCGAGTTGGAAGGAGAAACCGTTGGAAAATTTTATAATGGCGTCTTAATTAACAAAAAAAGGACGAGAGAGGAGCGAATCTCTCATTGTTATTTAGGACTTTTTGAAAAATTATGCGAAAAACGATTTATTATGCGAGTTTTTGTTTACGTGGTGTTCAGAATTCACGCGAGGAGATACTGTTCACTTAGATTTTGTCATTAACGCGTTTAAATAATCACTTTTGTTGCTTTTTACGAGGTTTTCGTAAATTACGGGTTTGTACGTGAATTCTGCGTAAAAAGCAACCTCACCCAAGTAACATTGCCAAAACCATTCAGCTTTACTAAGTTTTATTAAAGTTTTATGAAAGCCACCAGAAATCAATTCGGTTTTATTATGGCAGCAAGAGATGCCAATAGGTTTCAAATTTTAGTCAGGTTTATAAGAACCTAAACAGCTTTTTTTCAACAATCTTAAAACCTTAACTTCTAAAATTTTATCCCTATCAAAGTTTTTATTTTGACTTTGTAAAATCATAAAATGCTGTTTTTAAATACCGTTTTAGGACTCATTCATATTATCTTATTATGGTCAGTTGAAAAAGCATTTTAAAACCATTTTTCTTCCAGTAAATGCATTAAACGGCTAATTGGTAATTTGAAAAGCTTCCAAGCGACCAGATAGTTTTATAGTAACCATTGCTAAAACTGTGATTGCTTGCAATCGCCATATTGGAATGAATGAAATAATTGAAATGTGGAAAAAAAACACTAAATTTTAAATGTCATACAATTGAACTGTAGATCTAAGGCAAATTTCGGTATTCGTTCAGATAACCTTATTGAATTCCATCAATTTTCAGACGTTTTTGGTTAATTTATCGAATATATTTCTTTAAATTTTGTTTTTGATGTTGTAAACTCGCATAATTTCCGAGGCGCATTAATTTTCAGCTCTTATCATGCCAATATTCACCATACAATTAAATGCGCATATGATTTGGAGCATGATATGCTAAACAAAAAACTCAATTTGTTTTATATATTTTGCTTTCAAACATAATTTTCCGCAACACTTGAGCTTTTTCTTAGCCATTATTTACTGTCGAATGAATCAGAAGAGCAGAGAATCGAACAAAGCAGAACAACAAAAACAAACCACGATATCGCCGTGAATTTTGACAGCTGTGGCCATTCGGCATTATCTCTAATAATAACATCATTCACTAGAACATTTTCAAAATCTTTATGGTCTTGGAAAGGTTTTATTAATTTGTTCTCACAACCGTCTAAAGAGTGGGCCACTTTGTATACATTTCGGCTTTAAAGATGCATAGAGGAGGTGTTGGTGGACAAAACAGTTTTCAATGTAGTTTCATCAACAAAGCCGGGAGGAGCGCTATACGGCTGGAATAGAACTGAAATTGTTACTTGGGCAGTGTAAACGTGTAGGTTCACGTATAAATTGAAACGTTTGTATTGGTGATATCTCGCAGCGAGATGTAAATAGGAGTGAAGTTCGATGGAGAATGAGAGTATTAGTTTTTGTATTCTATGTTGATCTGACAGGTGTATAATAACATTTTTGTTTATATTAGTATCGTTCACTGTTTATATTAATATTGCATCAGGAAAGTGAAAACGAACATATTACTAGAAATTTAGAAGAAACTAATAATGTTGCAATTTCAATTTAGTATTATTGTGCAATGCCTCCTACTAGACGAAGTAATATTGGTCGCTGCAGCCGCACGACTGTTAGCGCAGCAAAATCTTGAATGAGACGTTCTGCATGCAACTCAAAATGACTTGGATCGACAACGAATGGCACGGGCTCGACCGATGTTGGATCAAGAAGAGAGAGCAGGTCGAAATACAAGCGATAGAAAGAAGCGTAATCGGGAAGTATCAGAAAGATCTGGTGACAATCGTACCCAAAATAACATCACTAAACGACTACGACAGCAAACTTACATTCTGCAAAATCTTCAACGTGCATTTCAATATGATCCTTTGATTAATTTCAGTGCGGATATATCAATCGCCATTGAATCAATGAGTGAAGTTTGTTCTCATTGTTATGCATTGTAGCTCCCAAATGAAACACCAAATGAATTGTGTTGTGCAAGTGGCAAAGTTAAAGTAACGCCACTAAATCCACCACCAGAGCGTTTGCGCTCATTGGTGTCTGGATCAGAAAGTGATTATAAGATATTCTGCAGAACATCCAGAGTTATAATGGTTGTTTTCAAATGACTTCGTTTGGGGCAACGAACATAATAAGAGAACAGTTCATGCCAACACCTATGTTAATATAATGTTCTATAAGTTTTCTTGGACAATAAACCTTACCTTACAGCAACACATTTTGACTAAATCATCACACAACAGTAAGAAATTAACTCTAAATAAATGGAATTAATACTTATTGCAAATAAACTTTTTCATTTATAACTCCTTCTCCAATTTTCCATTAAGTAATTTAATTATGGGCAGGACAACGTCTGCCGGGCCAGCTAGTTCCTAATAAATTCATGATAACCATGTATACAAATCTAGTTTTATTTGTGAAGTAATGTACTCATCATAAGTAGGGGAGGCTGGTTCAATTCTGATTCCATGAAATGTAAGAACTATAAATCAACCTCAAATTGTTTAAAAGCACAGACCAACATTGCTAGGGTATACTCAGCCATGGTTTACGCTATAACTGGAGCCACAATGGTCCGTTAGCGTCCATATTCAGCATGAGTGCTCATAAGGATGGCAGAGGCACTCATGCCGAATTTGAGTTGTAGCGTAAACCATGCTGAGTAAACTTAACTCATATTTTGAATTTTTCCACATTAGGGTTATTTTGAGTGAACCGAACCGAAACAAGAATACAATTTTTTTAGCGTGTAGAAATTTTTTTCTCAAATTTTGTCAATTTTGAAGTCCAACAAACACAATTTCTCCGACCAATGCAATCTACGTTGAAATTCTTTGTGTAAAGAATGCTTTCCATTGGTATTATTAAAAATTTGGCTACCAGCGCTGTCTGAGAGAATCTTAGGAGGCCGGAATTGGCCACATGGTCGGGATTGGATCAGGCTCCGCTATATTGAGGAATTGTAGCTCAAATTGCAAAGCTTTAGTCTACAAGCAAGGGTTTTCTCTGAATACCTTCAATTAAAACTCAGCATTTAATATGATTATTAAATTATTTTTATTTTTCATAATTCATCAAAAATAAATTAGTAAGCAAAATTCTTACAATTTAACGCCTTTTTCTTCATCTGAAAACGAAAACCGTTTCACGATAATGTAATTTTCATTTTGTGGCTTAGAGTAATGAAACGATTGTGTCCCAGAGATTTGTTTTACAGGAGTATAACGGTTCTTTATTTTCTTTTCCATTGCATTGTAATCTTTTTCCGAGAAAAACAAGTAATATATTTTGGAATCTACTTTAGAAACAGCCAAAGAGTAAAGTTCGTATGCAGTTGTAATATGATGGCCTTTTAAACTTGCTTTTGAAGCGTTTCGCTTGAGAAAGCCTCTCAAAGCGTCACAAGGCCCTTTTCCATGGCATGTGGCAAAAAAGTTCCACTCTGCATTAAGACCGAAGTCCTTGTACATGTGGCACAAATTGAAAGCAGTCATCTTATTTCTGTATTGACTGCCTTCATTAGAAAAAAATGGATATATTTCAGGTGAGGTAGCTTTTTCTTTTAATGAAATTCACACAATTTGTTACAAACAGCCGAACGGCAACATGGTTATGTTTAGTAAATTCTGCGATTGCTATGAAGCTTGTAAACTTTAAATTTTGTGCTTCTTCCTTATAATATATGGCAAAAGGATGGATTGTGCATTGAGCGTTTGTCCAATGAAAACCTTGTATAGCGTCCTGAATAACAAAAGAGTAATTTTCAGAGAAGTCAGCAATTACAATGCAGTCAGTTGCTTCCAAATTAATTTTAAGTTGTTTCGAGTAGTTACCTTGTTGCTTTGCAATAAAATTATGCGGAGATAATTCGCTTAATTTTTCTAAAAATGTTTCCACAAACTCTTCTGCATCCATTCGCATTGGATTTAGATGACAACGATCTGTTTGCTTCTATTGTTTAAATTCTAAGGAATCGATGTTTTCAAGAAAACTCATCAGATTATTCTCCAGTGTCTGCGTACCCGGGCAATGATCACAGGTTTTCAACCAACATTTCTCTGTAGGATTTTCACAGAGTAATTTAAAAAACAAGTCAAGATACGTTTTAGAATGGTTAGGAATAAGTTTCGTAACCTTAAGGGTTTTAAACATTAATTTTACATTCTGATGATAAATGCATACGCAGACAGTATGCGTTGCACTTGAACCAGCCAGGATGCAATTTTTTGGGTGGCTGCTGGAAAACATTAGAAATCCAATTTTAAAAGTAGGATATTGCTCTTTGAATATTAAACACGGTTCAGAAACGGTGAGTTCTTGATTTTCACATTCTAGATTAACTGCACTTGGAGTTGCTGGCTCGTTTTCTTTCTTGATAAAGCGATAAAGTCTGCAATTGCAGGTATTACAAAAGTAGGAATAGCTTTTATCCAACTTTGTTCTCCTTTCCACTGCATAACCATATAGTTTAGGAGTAGGTTTCCTGTAACTATTAATCAAAACATGGCAATTTGAGCAGTCGTGCTTCATTGTATTAAACGTTTCTTTAGTAAGGTTTCAGTTCGGTTCACTCAATGTGGATTAATTCAAAATATGAGTTAAGTTTACTCAGTCGTGGTTTACGCTACATTTCAAATTCGGCATGAGTGCCCCTGCAATCCTCATGCTGAATTTGGAAGCTAACGGACCTTTGTGGCTCCAGTTATAGCGTAAACCATGGCTGAGTAAATCCTAGCAATGTTGGTATCTGCTTTTAAACAATTTGAGGTTGATTTCTAGTTCTTACATTTAATGGGGTCAGAATTGGACTAGCCTCCCCTACTTTTGATGGTTACATTACTTCACAAATAAAACTAGATTTGTATACATGGTTATCATGAATTTATTAGGAATAAGTTTGATATCTTCAATGAAATGATTCCCGCAGTTATTTTGAAGTGATGGGAAATGATGCTCATTCCATGTGTGTACAGGCAAAAAACTTGAAATTTTCAAAAAAATTAACTCAAACACGGCTCAATGAACATTTGAGATTTTTTGATATGTTATGTAAAAATGTTTGAATTTTGATTAAAAAATATAAAAATAAATAGTCGTTGTGGTCCAACATTTTGAAAATCATAAAAAACAAATATATTGACCATTTTAGCAAATTTGAGTTCATTAGTTATTTTAATCAATATTTTTTATAAAAACAAGAAATAAATATCTAACTTTTTATGAAAAAATATTGTAAATCGATGCAGCGGTTCAGAAGTTATGAATTTTTATAAATAAATAATTTCAAAAAATGTCGGTTTTTCTGGTAACCCTATATCAAACATGGTCACCCTAATAAAAAAATAAAAAAATACAGGTCTTATTATTTTCGATGAAAAACATACCAAGCGATTTTGAGCAAAATCGGACAACTTTTTTTTTCAACTCTATGCTTTTCCCGTGGAATCGCTATATATACACAGAAAGAAATCTTGTAGTAAAAACTACCATTTTACCTAGTGTGCCTGTATTAGTAGAGTGACGACACTGTCAAAATTGGAACCGAAATTTTCTGTCAGTGTCATTCCAATCGAGCAGGCGACCTGTCAAACGCATGTGAAGAAACAATAATAAGTGTGCCTGTATTAGTATTCTCGAGTACTTTTTCAAACAGACGTATCTGATTTTGTAAACAACGAGGGGAAGAAAAATTCAAACGTAAATTTCTCAAAACTCTCAGCACCCTCAAGGAAAGTATCATTAGCATGATGTTTGGAAAGTGTTATTCCTTGTATTGGTGGCCCTAGTTTGGATGAAAGTACTAAGGGTTTCAAGAATTAAACGTTTGAATCTTACTTTCCCTCTTTGTTTACAAAATCAGATGCGTCTGTTTGAAAAAGTACTCGAGTATTCAGCATTAATATTCAGTGTTGTCAACTCAAAGCATCAGGGATGCCAAATTTGTTATTTTCACAGGGATGACATGGCGTCACTCTACTAATACAGGCACACTAATTTTACCCAACTACGCCCATCTTTAAAACTACCATGAAATTTCAGTCAAATTTACTACGATTATGGTAAAACCTTCAACGTTTGTAGTATATTTGACAGACCTCATATTGATATCAACCGCACAATGGTTAATCTAATCGCAGGCATGGTAAAATCAAACGCATTTATAGCACCGACAAACCGACATGAATGACAATAGAAAATGTCTTAAAATTTCTGTTCAAATCATATTAGTGACATCTATCTTTGTGTTCGCTGAGATCGTTTATTGAAGCCACGAACACGCTTGGGAACTTGATGAGATGGTTCATGTCTGAGCTATTCTGGGCACATTTATTTGATCTAGATCAAATGATTCTATGGGTTTTGACAGATGGGATCGCTGCACATTTGAATCGGTCGTTATGGATTCTTGATCAATAGTGAAGATTGAGTTTCATGTCGGTTTGTCGGTGTTTATAGTCAGCTGAAAATTGTTGGTGATTGCGCTTAATTTAACCCTCGAAATTGTAGTTTCTACTGTGGCTTTTTTTTGCGTGTTTATATATATATATATATATATATATATATATATATATATATATATATATATATATATATATATATAGTATATATATATACACGCAGTAAAAAAGATAGTACCTTTGACAAATTATTAGGTTAAATTTTACAAAAATGTTTGTCATCTGAGGGCTAACATACATTTTTGTTGAATTCTACCCAATATGTTTGTTGATTCTACAATTATGATAGTTACTGATACATCTCAACATGTTAGTCCTATCACAGAGAACAGACATTGATGTCGATATACTTTTTCGTGAAAAACGTATGTTAAAGTTAATATGGGCAGCCGGTATAAGAAACAAGTGCAGAGAAAAGCTAACATAACATTTCAGTTTATGTGCTAGGCTTTTTATTGATAAACATTTACATGACAGTTATCGCACAACTGCAGCGCCGCCTACCAGGAGCATAACGATATACATTCGAAATGTCGGTTTAAAGTTTTACACAAGTAGCAGACCGAAGATGAACGTCGGGCTGCTAAATGGTGAGTCGACAACTTTGAAGGAGCGTGCGTCCCCGCAACATAGCTCTGGTCCTCACAAGTTTCTACCTCATGCTTCCACGGGTCAACAGATGACAAAGACCGCCAGCTAAGGGTTGCGTACTTAGCTGGTAGTGCAGCCTGTCCACTGTTGTCCTTCTGACTTCAGCTAGATTGAGGAGGCGCGTGCCGAGCGTCTGTCCAGCAAGGAGGCGCGGCTCAAACAGCGGCTGAGTAAGAAACGCTGTATCTCGTCAGCTATACCTTAGGAGGCAGTCCCACCAACGCAATGTAGCCAGCGCGGTAAGATAGCATGCTGAAGTCTTACCCTGCCACGAAAAATGTAAGTATTCTTTATTTTGTGAGATTTTTCCTCATTTTATTGCCCACAACTATTTTATAAGGAACAGTAGAAATTTGCAATATCCCAGTACATTTACTAGTGCAAATAAAAACAAAAATAAATGTGTTAATTGAATATTAAGTTCAGCATAGCCGTGAAATTTTCATTTTGTCTTAACTTTTTATTAATCATTTATACTAAAAATGTCTACTGTTCCTTTTACAACTATATAACGGTGATTCCCTGGGGGGGGTAGCCTAAGGCAGTCGAAGGATTTGTTGTTGACTGGACAAGGGTTCGTGGAGTCGCCAGTCCCTTGTCATGCGAAGACACGCGGCCTTCTGGCCGTATTCTTCCGAAGGTCCTCACTGAGATCGGCTGACCCTGCTACAAGAAGCCATCACGTAGGCTATTCTCTCAGAACAACCTGCTGAGAATAGTCCTGCAGCCATAGGTAATCCTTGCACTGATGGTGGGTTCTTATTACACATCACATCACAGTAGCAGACCGAAGATGAACGTCTGTTCTCTGTGGTCCTATCAACAATTGTTTTGGTTGAATCAACCATTTTATTTGTCGATTCAACCACCTGTTTTGTTGAAATGACAATGCCGTGTTAGTTGTTTTGACAAACATGTTTGTTAATCTGATAAAAATTTTCAGCTTGTGTTTTGAGTTTTTTTTTTATTTTCATTTTGTATATTCAAAAATTCCTTTTTTTTTAAATAAATATTAAGTTTTATTCATCAATCATAAAACACATTTAAATGTTATCTGACAAATCACCCGACTACAGCACTGGTTCAATCGATGGATAAATTAAGTTCGTCCACTAAGTATGGTATATAGGCGTGGAAGCGTAATATGGAAGCGTCGGCATCGTGTATAGATTTACTGAAAATTAAAAAGAATACATATTACCGTTTTCATGATTATGCCAATAATACTTACTGAAGAATGCTCTTGTGAGCTCTAAGAAGATGCCAAATTTCGTGAGTAAGTTAACCTAAACCACGTCGTCAGGATCCAGCTGCTGAAATTCATCTTCAGGAACTTCTTCGAATAGTGATTTCGTTTCGCCTTGTCTGACTCAGCTATTTTATACTTTTACATATCACTCAGGTCAAGACTTAGGTACGCCATGTTTTTTTGTATACACGTGAAAAAACATGCACAATACCAACAAACCAATTTTTTTGATCGAATAACATCCTGGAACATTCAACAAAAAATGATTGTTGATTTGACAAAATATAATTGCTAGTTCAACAAAACAGATTTGTTGAAGACAACAAACTATTTTGTTAATTCAACTAAAGGTCGGTATCGTGTTCGAAAGAAATTTATTTTTCTATACCAAACCCATGTTAAATTCACAGGACTGAAGCGGCTGTCATCCACGAACAACAATCGTGAAGCCGAAAATTTGGTGCTGCGTATGGTGCTAATTTGACAGCTCGGTTTTCTTGACGGCTGTAGGCAGCAAACACAATATACGCGGTGGAAGTTGGCGTAATTTTCGTTCATTTGATTCGAGAGTAAAGCCTTCCGTGTTGTACTTAGTGCAGTGATTATCACAACGATAGTATTTTTTCATTGTTTATCAGTCAGGTATGATAATGTTCTATCTATATTACCGATACTAGTAGGTTGGTAGAAGAAATATTATAAGGAATTATAATCCACTGTGAACCGAGCTTAAAATGTTCAAATCATCACTAGCGCCACACCAAAAGTAGCTGGCTTCAAGAACTAACTTAAATTCCGTTTACTGAAATTGAAAAGTAAAGAATCGAAATGAAATTTCTGCAGCAGTATCTAAAATGATTTCGGATGGGCAAAGCGCACAGAAAAAGAAAAAAACACTTTTTATGGTAAGCATGTTTTTAATGCGATCGAAAAGTTTTAATGACAACATGAGAATAACAAAATGAAAAGATACAGTTCAGTCATAGACTAACTCTAAGACCAGTAGGTCCCATACAAAAACGATTTTTTCTTGGCTCAATCAGTACTAGAACATCGTCCCAAGCTCGGTCCCAAGCTCAATAATGCACCCCTTATAATGAACTCACATGAACACTCAAATACTCTGTCAAAATAACACAGCAAATCAAAACAAGGGCGCAAATATGTATAACAAGGTGCTGGCTTCAAGGTGTAATTCGGACCAAGGGGTTCTACAACAGTGAACCAATTTCAAATCGCTAGTTACATATTGATTGTTGGTTCAGTGGCGGTTACAGTAGAGGCGTTCAATGCAGTCAGGTTGCCAGGGTTGCCATTCCAACAGCGCCCCTTAACCGCAGCAACTCACCAAGCCGACATTAGCCTGGTGACGTCGAAGTGCAGACACTGATAGACCCTTGGTCATCATGTCCGCCGGTTGTTCCATGGACGAAATGTATTGAATACGAATCCTCCCATCCTTCACCAAATCACGAAGAAAATGGAATTTTACATCCACGTGCTTCAGCCGTCCGTGGTTCTTGTAATCCTCCGCAATCCTGATCGTCGACTGATTGTCCTCGAAGAAGACCACCGGAAGTTCAACGACCACTCCGATATCATCCAGCATACGAGTCAGCCAAGCATCATAACAAGCCGCAGCACACAATGCGTTCAGCTCCGCTTCCGTAGACGAAAGTGAAACCACCTGCTGTTTACGCGTCAGCCAACCGATAGTGCATCCAGCGACTTTGAAGAGACATCCACTCACGGACCGTCTGTCCACTGGATCGTTAGCCCAGTCCGCGTCGGAAAAGATCTCAACCATCGGAGCCTTCGAATTAGCACGATACATCAAACCAACATCCAAAGTCCCCTTTATGTATCGCAAGATACGCTTCAAGTACGTCCAGTATTCATTCGTGGGACAACTTTGAAACTGGCTGAAGAAATTGATGGATGCCGACAGATCCGGCCTTGTCGTGAGCGATGCGTACGTTACACATCCCACAAGCTCTCGGTATGGCTTCGAAGTACGTTTCTCCTCTTCACCTTTCGCCAGCTACAGACGGTTCTCTATAGGAGTCGACGCCGGCTTGCAGTCCTCCATTCCAAAACGGCGCAAAAGATCTTCCAGGTACTGTCGCTGACTGATGCGCAACACTCCATTCTCCACATTGCGATCGATTCGCATTCCCAGAAAGCTCTTGATCTCGCCAGCATCGGTCATCTCGAATTCGGAGGCAAGGCAACGCTTCACCACTTCCACAGCCTTCAGCGATGGTCCAGCTACAATGACATCATCGACGTATAGCACGATGATCACCTTCTCACCACCGATCTTCCGAACATAAAGGCACTGGTCGTTGGAACTCCGACGAAAAACCCATCCGGCCCTCCACGAACCCATGGAAACGGTCATTCCATGATCGCGAAGCCTGCTTCAATCCGTAGATCGATTTCTGCAAGTGACAGACTTAATCCTTCCCGTTCTCGAAGCCTTCGGGCTGCGCCATAAATATCTCCTCCTTCAGCTGACCGTTGAGGAATGCCGTCGTGACATCCATCTGGTGGATCGTCATCTTGTCCTTGTTTGCCAGAGCCAACACTGTTCTTAGCGTATCAAGCTTGGCCACCGGAGAATACGTTTCTTGGTAGTCGAAGCCGTATCTCTGGCTGAAACCTCTAGCCACCAACCGAGCCTTATACCTGTCGGGTTCCCCATTCACGCATCGCTTGACTTTGAAAACCCACTTGCTCGTAATCGGCGTCCGGTTTGCCGGTAGCTGTGCCAGTGTCCAGGTTTCGTTCTTCCACAAGGAGTGCATCTCTTCGTCGACAGCCTGTTTCCATCTGCACCAATCTTCCCGTTTCTGAGCCTCCTCCAGCGATTTTGGCACATCCTGCACGTAGTTCACGGCACTCAAAGCGTATGCCGCGTAGTCGACAACGTACTCTTGATGCCACGATGGAGGGCGCCGCTCTCGCTGAGGCCTTCGAGATTCCACAACAACATCCGACTCCACGCCAGCGTTCTCCGATCCATCGTCCTCAGAAAGACTTCCGAATTCTTCGTCCGACGCTTCTGAAACGGGTTCGTCTGCACCTTCGGTGGAACTACCACCCGATTCATCGCCAGAATCCTCCGGATCACCTTCCTCCACGTTTTCCTCCGGCTCAGCTTCAGCTACTGGAGGTAGCTCGAATGTGTCCCTGGGGCGAATCACAGCAGAAAGTTGCTTCGTCACCTCCGATGGACCAGCTTCTGATTCAACGAAATCTACATCCCGAGCATGAATGATCTTCTTCGACGACGGGTTCCATACACGGTAACCGTTGTGGGCGTACCCGACAAATACGCCTTTCCAAGCCTTCGGATCCATCTTCTTGCGTAACTCCTTCGGCACGTGAACGAAGACAGCACATCCGAACGCGCGCAACTTAGAGACATCCGGCTTTCGGCCCTCCCACAGCTCGTAGGGAGTCACTCCATCATCAATCGCGCTAGACGGGCTTCGGTTCACCAAGTACGTCGCTGTCTGTATGGCAGGTGCCCAGAACCGTTTGTCCACACCAGAATCCTCCAACATCGAACGCGTTCGCTCCACGAGTGTGCGGTTCATCCGCTCGCTGACGCCGTTCTGTTCGGGCGTGTGTGGAACCGTCCATTCAACTTGGATTCACTTACGCCTACAAAAAACGTCAAATTCCGTGCTACGGTACTCACCTCCGTTGTCGCATCGCAATCGGCTGATTCGAACACCGAACTTTGCAGTGACCAACGCCTCATACTGTTGGAACAGGTCGAACACCTCACTTTTGCGACCCATCAGGAACGTCATCGTGAAATGGCTCCCATCATCGATGAACGTCACAAAATAATGTTCACCTCCAACACCATCAGGTGAAACCGGTCCGCATACATCGGAGTGGATCAGCTCCAGCACACGCGACGAACGTTTCTCAGTACGTTCCGGAAACGGCTACCGGGTCTGCTTGCCAACGACGCATGGCTTGCACACAACGACACTCTTGTCAGTTTTCCCACCGGTCAGCTCGAGTCCCGTGACCATATTCCCGGAAATAAGCTTCTCGAGACTTCGCGAATTCAAATGGCCGAACCGACGATGCCATAGTTCCAGATTTTTCGGTATCCGTCCACACGTCAACATGGAACCACTCGCGCTACATTTGTTCGTGAAAAGATCGAGCCTGTACAGTTTTCCACAACGAGAACCCATCGCGACGGCTTCCGATCCGCGATAGATAACAACTCGTCCGTTTTCGTACGTCACTCGCATACCCGCATCATCCACCCTCATCACGGAAAAGAGATTGCATCGGGATTCCGGCACAAACAAAACGTTTTTCACTGTGCATTCCACTTCCGTCCCGTTGACGTTCGACACCACTTTAATCGTCCCGGAATGTTTGGCTACTATCGATTCACCATGCTTCGCGACGGCGATCTCAACCGGACACTTCAACGGCTTCAAGTTCACGAACAACGTCTTATCGTTAACGATGTGATCCGAGCATCCCGAATCGATGAACCACTGTACGCGACACTCTTCAGCGAACGGTTTCTTCTTTTTAATTTCAGCACCCACCGAGCCACCCACAGCAGCAAAACAAACACCACTCGGTCCGGACTCCGCTGCGTGCGCTTTCGGTGTGTATTTTTCGCGAGATTTCTCACCACTTTTCGATACCTTTTTCGTAGGGCAGTCGGACAGCTAGTGCCCTTCCTGCTTGCACCCGAAGCACTTAAACTTCTTCTTCTTCGGCACCTTGGCACCCACGAAAACAGCTGATCCATTCTTCACTGGTTGTTCACTATGCAGTCCCAGTCCTTTCCGCTTCGTTTCCTCATCCAAGAGGCGGCGCTTCACGAGTTCCATATTCAAGTTTGCCTCTGGCATCGTTTCTAAAGCGGTAACTACCGTGTCGAACGCAGGACCCAGTGTGAGCAGGAGATGGCAAATCACGTCTAGCTCCTCCATTTCTGCCCCAGTTCCACCTGAAAAGAACGAAAAATAAAATGAGCATTTGTAAGGTTTCCACGCAAACTAATGGGAGCTGTCACTTTTACTTTCGGAAAAATATTCCGCTCGATTATTCCGTAAGTGAAGGTGACATATCGTTCCATGCAGATCAATAGACCTTTCTTGTGCATTTTTTTTATTGGCTTATCAGATATCTTTGAAACTATAGAGTATACTTTTCCACGAGACCTATATTTTCTGAAGCCTGTAACTATTGAAAAACAATGAAAAACTGATGTTGAAGGAGATGTTCGCTCATCACCATGAGGCACCAAGAGTGAACAACAATGTTTTTGGCCTGTTGAAGTGGTGGACTTAGTGCGTGCTTTAACCTACCCCGCAGTGGGATGTTAGGCAAAATGTCGTTGGTTCGAGTACCACTGTACACATGCCCTTTTCGCTCAATTTTCCTAAAACATCTGCTATGTTTCCAAGCCTGCCGCACACTAGCGGAACTATCAAAAACTTTCTCTTCATATCTTTCTATTCTAGCCAAAAACATTGTTGTTCACTCTTGGTGCCTCATGGTGATGAGCGAACATCTCCTTCAACATCATAATCGTTACTCCTCGCACGGAGAATATATAAAATAACAATTAATATAAATGAAAAACTGTTAAATAACCATTTCATCCCATATGCGCTTACTGGTGAATATCCATTTTACCCTCTCTTCCCCAACCTGATGTTTCTCTTCTGTGGTGATTTTCACGAATGCTTGTTAGCTCTTCACTCCTAAGGCGAAATCCCATAAGCAGATGTCAGTACAAGTGTGACACATGGCGGTTGATTTCTTACTCAGTCACTCCACCGGAAAGTCTCCTCACAAATATATGGTCCAAATCACAGCGACGTCACACATCTGATTTAACAGATACTGGTGCCCTTGTGTTCAGAAATTCGTTTGTGAGGAAAAAGGACAGGGTTATTGCGATCTCTGCGACGGTTATTGCTATCTCTTATACTCTCATGGTCAAAAGTGACAACACACTTTTTACGAAAATTTAGTAACATTTCCGTGAGAGAAAAAGAGGTAGCATACAATTGTACTCAAAAATTGAGTAAACTGAAGCGGGAGTTTACACTCTCGCGTCACTTTACTCAATTTTTGAGTACAATTGTATGCTATCTCTTTTTCTCACACGGAAATATTACTCAATTCTCGTAAAAAATGGATCTACTCAAAAATTGAGTTGATCCACTTCTAAACGAAAATTGAGTAACATTTCCGTGAGAGAAAAAGAGATAGCATACAATTGTACTCAAAAATTGAGTAAAGTGACGCGAGAGTGTAGGTTGAAAAACGAATTCGATGGAAGTGTCATTCTTTGCATAAAAAAGAATCCCGTGTATCATCTGCCCAGTCGGCATCGCATCGGACTTCCAGTTCCAGCGACTCCTCAGTTTCAAGCTCCTCTTCAGGTGCCGGATTTGGTCTCACTGCTAAAACGGATGGAGCAGACACGTCTAGGCCAAATCCGTCGACGAATACGAACAATGGACTTGGACCTTGGCTTGCATTTGGATGTGGAACAACCTCAACCGAACGTTGCTGCAATTGGTTTATGTGTGCCTTTGTCGATCTTGCAGGAACACGTAGTTCACTCTTCCGATGCGCTCTATGACCTACAGTCCGAGTCCCGAAGGCGACATCGAGGAATGGTGCATCGTAGAACTTCAAGGAGGTGCGTGGTGATCTAGACACGGGTGGAAAGTTTTTTGGCGATCTACCATTTAACAAATATGGACAAGCGGTAATATATAAATCTCCAGTACTAATCAACGCAGTCGTTAAACCCTCTATTTATCATTTCTTAGATTCTCATCATTGGTCATCACATCCTGCATGGACGGTTGCAAAAAATTGACAAACCCCTATTGTTCATGGAGAAGCACGAAACTCGCAAGCGTCATGTGACCGAACCCTCCAATGATGATACCGCCAGGGACGACGAAAACGAAACCATGTTGGACATGAGTCAGATCAGCCATCTCGAAAGCACAATAGCCTCCTCGAATCGGACCGTTCTGGATTCGACACTGGCAGTGGAGCATAAAACCGTCCCCAAAACAGAGCTCTAATAGTACCTTCTGCGAGCGGTTGTGAAGCACAAGATTCTCTTTGAAGCCCGACCCAAACCAATTATCGCGAATGTGGTGAAAAGTGTGTAGAGTTTTGTATAAAAACCGTATTTATTGCTAATCTGCCTTCGAGTTCTAGCATTACAATTTTCGATCATAACACATATCCCTATGTGTGGCAGGCATTCCTTTACAGAAATTCCATTTTCCTCTCGATGCCGACAAACTTGAGCTGCTCCGTTGGACCGTATCTATAGTCGAAGAACAATTCCCGGTTGAATGGCTCGTTTGGCAAAAAATCCAATCTGGACCTTTGCGTAGCAGTTGGGGTTGATCGAATGGTTCGCGAAACTAATCTTGTTGCCCTTGCGAGTGGCGTCAACCACGAAATCTGTAATTTATGTTCATGTAAAAATCTGTACTGATTAGTTCCAAGCAAAACTGGGCTCACCATTGTTTAAGTTGAACAGAAAACTGCACATATACTTGTCGTAAACTTTGCCTCGACGGTCCGCTTCGTCCTGTAAGATAATTTCACCGCAGTATTAAAATATGAATTCGTTCTTTTGAGCGCTCTCCTTCAGGAATATTCTCCAACCGGCCACGTCCAACGGGGCCATGAATAGATGTTTGTCTGTTGGTTATAAAGTTTATATAATTACTGTCAACGCATGTGGGAGCAAAGAATGAAAGCCTACGCAAGGCACACTGAACGATAACATTTTTGCAAGTAATTTTCGAGATCTCGTAATGTTCTGCACCACAATTCTGGCACAGATTCGAATCACATTCACGAACGGGCAAATAGCATGGGCATTGCTTCGTGTTGCACTGGGCCTTGCAGCGACATCCCGGGAACCGATTCTGACAGTCACTGTGACAGTTGCGGAACTTTTTAGAAGAATCCTTCTTCAGTTGAATCTTGCGACAATGCATTGACCACAGCTGGTGTTTCTTCTTCTTCTTCTTTCGCAGAGGTGTATTGTCCTTGTAAACTTCGATCAGCGGAATATCGGAGGCCTCCTTCTGAGCGAACATGTACGTGACCGAAAGTCATTTGCCTTTGCGGCCACTTCCGACTCCCATTCGGAACTGATCCCACCCGGAGCACTTCCAAACCGTGTTCGGCTCGCATCGTCTTCGTCATCTTGTTTTTTTTTTCTGACATTTTGTTGTATAAACAAAGTATCGCCGTGTTACCAGAAAAATATTTTATTTTATGGTGAAACCTCGTTTACATAGTTGCCAAAAAGCCTCATATTTGTTCCACATGGTTATATTCACCATAAAATGTGGAACAAATTGGAACTTTCGAACATTTGTAACAAAATGAGGAGTGCATAGAAAAAAAATTGTTAACGCTAACGTTATAAGAAGTTCATTGCCTATAAGTAAAAAATATAAAAAAATGGGGGTTAGGTCTGACGAGAAAGGTCTATTGTCAAAACTCCGCTTGGTAATATTGAACGAAATTCCGTAACCTCTTTACTTTTAAGGTCGATATATATATAATATGAGTTAACTTTACTCAGTCGTGGTTTACGCTACAACTCAAATTCGGCATGAGTGCCCCTGCAATCCTTATGAGCACTCATGCTGAATTTGGACGCTAACGGACCATTGTGGCTCCAGTTATAGCGTGAACCATGGCTGAGTAAATCCTAGCAATGTTG
Source organism: Aedes japonicus (assembly GCA_034211315.2). NCBI lineage: Eukaryota > Metazoa > Arthropoda > Insecta > Diptera > Culicidae > Aedes > Aedes japonicus. Next base: position 9,637 of record JASCZW010005782.1, on the reverse strand, counting down.
GTCTCTGCTTTTAAACAATTTGAGGCTGATTTATAGTTCTTACATGTAATGGGGTCAGAATTGTACCAGCCTCCCCTACTTATGATGAGTACATTACTTCGCAAATAAAACTAGATTTGTATACATGGTTATCATGAATTTATTAGGAATAAGTTTGATAACTTCAATGAAATGATTCCCGCAGTTATTTTGAAGTGATGGAAAATGATGCTCATTCCATGTGTGTATAGGCAAAAAACTTAAAATTTTCAAAAAATTTAACTCAAAAACGGCTCGATGAACATTTGAGATTTTTTGATATGTTATGTAAAAATGTTTGAATTTTGATTAAAAAATATAAAAATAAATAGTCGTTGTGGTCCAACATTTTTAAAATCATAAAAAACAAATATATTGACCATTTTAGCAAATTTGGTACATTAATTATTTTAACAAGTAGTTTTAATAAAAACGAGAAATAAATATCTTTCTATTTATAAAAAAAATATTTAAAATCGATTCAGCGGTTCAGAAGTTATAATTTTTCAAAAATAAAAAATTTCGAAATATGTCGAATTTTCTGGTAACCCTATATCGAACATGGTCACCCAAATAAAAAAATAAAAAAATACGGGTCTTATTATTTTCGATGAAGAACATACCAAGCGATTTTGAGGGCGATTCCACGGGAAAAGAATAGAGTTGAAAAAAAAAGTTGTCCGATTTTGCTCAAAATCGCTTGATATGTTCTTCATTGAAAATAATAAGACCTGTATTTTTTTATTTTTTTAATAGGGTGACCATGTTCGATATAGAGTTACCAGAAAAATCGACATTTTTCGAATTTTTTTTATTTAAAAATCATAACTTCTGAACCGCTGAAAGAATTTTCAATGTTTTTTTATAAATAGAAAGATTATTACTTCTTGTTTTTATTAAACATATTGGTTAAAATAATTTATGTACCAAATTTGATAAAACTTTAATACAATGAAGCACGACTGCTCAAATTGCCATGTTTAGATTAATAGTTACAGGAAACCTACTCCTAAACTATATGGTTATGCAGTGGAAAGGAGAACAAAGTTGGATAAAAGCTATTCCTACTTTTGTAATACCTGCTATTGCAGACTTTATCGCTTTATCAAGAAAGAAAACGAGCCAGCAACTCCAAGTGCAGTTAATCTAGAATGTAAAACTCAAGAACTCACCGTTTCCGAACCGTGTTTAATATTCAAAGAGCAATATCCTACTTTTTAAATTGGATTTTCAATGTTTTTCAGTAGCCGCCCAAAAAATTGTATTCTGGCTGGTTCAAGTGTAACGCATACTGTCTGCGTATGCATTTATCATCAGAATGTCAAATTAATGTTTAAAACGCTTAAGGTTAAGAAACTTATTCCTAACCATTTTAAAACGTATCATGAAATCCTACAGAGAAATGTTGGTTGAAAACCTGTGATCATTGCCTGGGTACGCAAACACTGGAGAATGACCTGATGAATTTTCTTCAAAATATCGATTCCTTAGAATTTAAACAATGGGAGCAAACAGATCAATGTCAACTAAATTCAATGCGAATGGATGCAGAAGAGTTTGTGGAAACATTTTTAGAAAAATTAAACGAATTATCTCCGCATAATTTTATTGCAGAGCAACAAGTTAACTACTTAAAACAACTTAAAACTAATTTGGAAGCAACTGACTGCATTGTAATTGCTGACTTCTCTGAAAATTACTCTTTTGTTATTCAGGACGCTATACAAGGTTTTCATTGGGCAAACGCTCAATGCACAATCCATCCTTTTGCCATGTATTATAAGGATGAAGCACAAAATTTAAAGTTTACAAGCTTCATAGCAATCGCAGAATTTACTAAACATAACCATGTTGCCGTTCGGCTGTTTGTAACAAATTGTGTGAATTTCATTAAAAAAAACCCACCGATGGTGCGACTGAACCCTTCTTACACTTCACCAGAATAACGAACTCAAATGTGGCCAATAATGTACTGGATAGATATTTTCATTCGAAATCCCAGGAAGATCCAGGAACATTCGATATGTCATACATTCAGTTTATAAAATTAACTATTTGTCAATCCTGAACGTATTGTTCATCGAAGTGATTAACATATTGCCATTAATAGTCTTTAACAGCCTGTTTATGTTAGTTATATAAAACGGGAAATTACATAAATATTAGAAATTTCATAAAATCAGTCCGTGGAATAAATTATTAGACAATCCTAAGCGTCAATTATCGATATGGATTCAAGATGCTTAATAAGTACATGTTCGTTGAAAATAGTAAATGGAGATTTTGTGTAATTTTCGAATATACTCGTTGCAGTTCAAAACCAGACCACTCGAGCCAATCGATGCTGCTCTAATTCTATACAGTCGCAAAGTGTGGCTAGTCCGCTGTATGTGCTATACAACGCAACAGATGCGACACAATAGAATGCAAGCGGCATCGATTGGTGTGATTGGTCTTGTTCAGTTTTGCACTGCAACGAGTATATTTTCATCTCACAATTATGTGCTCTCAGGTATTGTTTTGGTCATATCTCCATGAAGGATTATCCAATCATAATGAAATTTGACCAGTTATTAGGAGATATCATAGCTTAGATTTGGCACCAACAAAACTAAAATCGGTACACAAATAGCTCAGTATGTAATCGGAGACTAAACTTTTTGATTACTATTATAATAGGCCTTCAAGTACTGTTTCGTTCATATCTTCGTAAGGAAATGTCCGAATGAAAAAAAATCAATAGCGTTCTATGGGAATGTTGTAGCTTCCATGTGCCGTCAACAGAACTGAAATCGGTTCACAGATGGCTGAGAAACCGATGTGACATTATTTATAACGCACACGCACACATACACACATACATACACATACACACACATACATACACACAGACATGTGCTCAGTTCGTCGAGCTAAGTCGAATGGTATATGACACTCGGCCCTGTGGGCCTCGGATAAAAAGTCGAGTTTTCAAGCGATCATAATACCCTTCTATTGATGTAAGAAGGGTAAAAAGCTACCTCACCTGAAAAATATCCATTTTTTTTCTAATGAAGGCAGTCAATACAGAAATAAGATGACTGCTTTCAATTTGTGCCACATGTACAAGGACTTCGGTCTTGATGCAGAGTGGAACTTTTTTGCCATTTGCCATGGAAAAGGGCCTTGTGACGCTTTAAGAGGCTTTCTCAAGCGAAACTCTTCAAAAGCAAGTTTACAAGGCCATCATATTACAACTGCATACGAACTTTACTCTTGGGCTGTTTCTAAAGTAGATTCCAAAATATATTACTTGTTTTTCTCGGAAAAAGATTACAATGCAATGAAAAAGAAAATAAAGAACCGTTGTACTCCTGTAAAACAAATCTCTGGGACACAATCGTTTCATTACTCTAAGCCACAAAATGAAAATTACATTATCGTGAAACGGTTTTCGTTTTCAGATGAAGAAAAGTGCGTTAAATTGTAAGAATTTTGCTTTGTAATTTTTTTTTTGATGAATTATAAAAAATAAAAATAATTTAATAATCAAATTAAATGCTGAGTTTTAATTGAAGGTAATCTGAGAAAACCCTTGCTTGTAGTCTAAAGCTTTGAGATTTGAGCTCCAATTCCTCAATATAGCGGAGCCTGGTCCAATCCTGACCCTGTGGCCAATTCCGACCTCCCAAGATTCTCTGAGACAGCGCTGGTAGCCAAATTTTTAATAATACCAATGGAAAGCTTTCATTACACAAAGAATTTCAACGTAGAATGCATTGGTCGGAGAAATTGTGTTTTTTGGACTTCAAAATTGACAAAATTTGAGAAAAAATGTTCTACACCCTAAAAAAAATTGTATTCTAGTTTCGGTTCGGTTCACTCAAGATGATCCTAATGTGGAATAATTCAAAATATGAGTTAAGTTTACTCAGTCGTGGTTTACGCTACAACTCAAATTCGGCATGAGTGCCCCTGCAATCCTTATGAGCACTCATGCTGAATTTGGACGCTAACGGACCATTGTGGCTCCAGTTATAGCGTAAACCATGGCAGAGTAAATCCTAGCAATGTTGGTCTCTGCTTTTAAACAATTTGAGGCTGATTTATAGTTCTTACATGTAATGGGGTCAGAATTGTACCAGCCTCCCCTACTTATGATGAGTACATTACTTCGCAAATAAAACTAGATTTGTATACATGGTTATCATGAATTTATTAGGAATAAGTTTGATAACTTCAATGAAATGATTCCCGCAGTTATTTTGAAGTGATGGAAAATGATGCTCATTCCATGTGTGTATAGGCAAAAAACTTAAAATTTTCAAAAAATTTAACTCAAAAACGGCTCGATGAACATTTGAGATTTTTTGATATGTTATGTAAAAATGTTTGAATTTTGATTAAAAAATATATAAATAAATAGTCGTTGTGGTCCAACATTTTTAAAATCATAAAAAGCAAATATATTGACCATTTTAGCAAATTTGGTACATTAATTGTTTTAACTAGTATTTTTAATAAAAACAAAAAGTAAATATCTTTCTATTTATAAAAAAATATTTAAAATCGATTCAGCGGTTCAGAAGTTATGATTTTTCAAAAATAAATTTCGAAAAATGTCGATTTTTCTGGTAACCCTATATCGAACATGGTCACCCAAATAAAAAATAAAAAAATACGGGTCTTATTATTTTCATTACATACCAAGCGATTTTGAGGGCGATTCCACGGGAAAAGAATAGAGTTGAAAAAAAAAAAGTTGTCCGATTTTGCTCAAAATCGCTTGATATGTTCTTCATTGAAAATAATAAGACCTGTATTTTTTTATTTTTTTAATAGGGTGACCATGTTCGATATAGAGTTACCAGAAAAATCGACATTTTTCGAAATTTTTTATTTAAAAAAAATCATAACTTTTGAACCGCTGAAAGAATTTTCAATGTTTTTTTATAAATAGAAAGATTATTACTTCTTGTTTTTATTAAAAATATTGGTTAAAATAATTTGATTACCAAATTTGATAAAACTTTAATACAATGAAGCACGACTGCTCAAATTGCCATGTTTAGATTAATAGTTACAGGAAACATATTCCTAAACTTTATGGTTATGAAGTGAAAAGGAGAACAAAATTGGATAAAAGCTATTCCTACTTTTGTAATACCTGCTATTGCAGACCTTATCGCTTTATCAAGAAAGAAAACGAGCCAGCAATTCCAAGTGCAGTTAATCTAGAATGTAAAACTCAAGAACTCACCGTTTCCGAACCGTGTTTAATATTCAAAGAGCAATATCCTACTTTTTAAATTGGATTTTCAATGTTTTTCAGTAGCCGCCCAAAAAATTGTATTCTGGCTGGTTCAAGTGTAACGCATACTGTCTGCGTATGCATTTATCATCAGAATGTCAAATTAATGTTTAAAACGCTTAAGGTTAAGAAACTTATTCCTAACCATTTTAAAACGTATCATGAAATCCTACAGAGAAATGTTGGTTGAAAACCTGTGATCATTGCCTGGGTACGCAAACACTGGAGAATGACCTGATGAATTTTCTTCAAAATATCGATTCCTTAGAATTTAAACAATGGGAGCAAACAGATCAATGTCAACTAAATTCAATGCGAATGGATGCAGAAGAGTTTGTGGAAACATTTTTAGAAAAATTAAACGAATTATCTCCGCATAATTTTATTGCAGAGCAACAAGTTAACTACTTAAAACAACTTAAAACTAATTTGGAAGCAACTGACTGCATTGTAATTGCTGACTTCTCTGAAAATTACTCTTTTGTTATTCAGGACGCTATACAAGGTTTTCATTGGGCAAACGCTCAATGCACAATCCATCCTTTTGCCATGTATTATAAGAATGAAGCACAAAATTTAAAGTTTACAAGCTTCATAGCAATCGCAGAATTTACTAAACATAACCATGTTGCCGTTCGGCTGTTTGTAACAAATTGTGTGAATTTCATTAAAAAAAACCCACCGATGGTGCGACTGAACCCTTCTTACACTTCACCAGAATAACGAACTCAAATGTGGCCAATAATGTACTGGATAGATATTTTCATTCGAAATCCCAGGAAGATCCAGGAACATTCGATATGTCATACATTCAGTTTATAAAATAACTATTTGTCAATCCTGAACGTATTGTTCATCGAAGTGATTAACATATTGCCATTAATAGTCTTTAACAGCCTGTTTGTGTTAGTTATATAAAACGGGAAATTACATAAATATTAAAAATTTCATAAAATCAGTCCATAGAATAAATTATTAGACAATCCTAAGCGTCAATTATCGATATGGATTCAAGATGCTTAATAAGTACATGTTCGTTGAAAATAGTAAATGGAGACTTTGTGTAATTTTCGAATATACTCGTTGCAGTTCAAAACCAGACCACTCGAGCCAATCGATGCTGCTCTAATTCTATACAGTCGTTAAGTGTGGCTAGTCCGCTGTATGTGCTATACAACGCAACAGATGCGACACAATAGAATGCAAGTGGCATCGATTGGTGTGATTGGTCTTGTTCGGTTTTGCACTGCAACGAGTATATTTTCATCTCACAATTATGTGCTCTCAGGTATTGTTTTGGTCATATCTCCATGAAGGATTATCCAATCATAATGAAATTTGACCAGTTATTTGGAAATATCATCACGGTGTATTTATAAAACACGTTCACTTTAAAAAATTTGGCATCGGCGAAACACCCACCTTTTGAAAGTATAGGGTTTCCCCTATCATGTGAGCATACAACATAAATATTTCATCGGGAGGTCTAGAACAATTTTCAAAAAGATTTGTAAACCTTTTTTATTTATTTTATTATTTACTAAAACACATAATGAACGACCATCATCAGTCTTTTATTCATGTTTTTTTTATGTATTCTTGTAAATATAGTCAACGCCAGCAAACCTACACTAATGATTTGTATTCATTCAATTCAAACAATAGAACTAATTAAAAACAAATTAATAACTAAAAAAAAAACAAAAAACATAATTTACACCAGAAACGATTAACGATGCATCAAAAATTACAATACAAATTATTTAAATGAGAAAATGGTGCTCGTTGCATAGCTACAAGTGAGAACTATTATATAGAATTACAGCTCGGAGCAATTGCGTACTGTACTTATCAGATGTCTCTGGAACTTTGACTTTGGCCCAAGTTATTGCAAAATCAAAATGCACTGCTTCACTGGCTTGTTCACCAAACCTTCCCAATGCAGAGCATGATTCCTTGCAAAACTCGGGTACATGGAACCTCAAAATGTGAAATTTAGATGAATTGGGTAGTATCGCTTCTACCCAACTTTTAGCAAACTCGTTGATTTTGATAGAGTATCCTGGAAGCACACCTCAAATACGTCTTGAAACCGGTCAAGAACCTGAAATATTAAGCATTGAAGGGGTGAGAATGAAAAAAGAAAAAATAATAATTCACTAACTGTTCTTAGTAGTCCAATTGTTCCTTTTGCTGGTATCAAGGATCTATTCTTCAGTAACTTGTGACAGTCTCTGCCTGTGAACCCGTAGTTGCTATGTCTTTGGCAGTTACTCACATTAACCCACCGTTGAGCGATTACGTCATCTTCTGCCTGGATTCGCTTGAATACTGCATTAACCAGACCAAGAGTAATGTGGAGATCAGGCGGGGGACATAACATTACTGTTTTGGTATCCGAAGAGCCGCATAATAAAGGCTCATTCACGCAGTTGTAGAACCGCTTTGCTCTTTTCTCATCTGCGCCTTCTTTCTTCCATTTGTTAAACGAATCGTTCAATGACCCCAATGTCCGAGCATCACGAGCCTCCATTTGAAGATTAGATATTGGAGGAATACAGTAGGGACAGGGAAAAGTAGAGCTGTGCCTCATAATTCCCAGCAGAATATTAATAATCTTCAAGTCCTCTGCAATAATTGCCTGAATCTTTTGAAGTTCTAATATATTATACCAAACTTGCGTTATGTTTTGGTACTTTTCCGGAATAAAGAGCGAACACGAAATTATTGCGACACATTCAACAGGGCATAACTTTTTTACCATTGGGTAAAGATCAACCAAATTTTGCACACTTTCTCATTGATGTGTATTGTTTACATGCTGTCAAACTCGAAGTCGTGTTTTTCGATTCAACGAAAATGGAGGTGAACCAACGCGAGTCGAGAGAACAAATTCTTTCCAAACACCTGGAATTTCCTGACCTGTTGCACCTGCAGTTGGGAAAAATGTTGAACATTCACCATTCAACCGTCTCCAGGGTGTTGAAGCAGTTCCGGGAGCGGTTGACGTTGGACCACGGCAAAGGAGCTGGAAGAAAACCGGGACCGGAGAACAAAAAGACGGAGAGAAAGGTGAAGCGGATGATTTAAGCAAATCCCAACGCCTCAAGCCGTGATTTGGCCAAAAATGTCGGCATGTCGCAGAGCTACGTCCAGAATGCAAAGAAGAGAGCTGGACTTCATACATACAAGGTACAGAACTTCTCAAACCGCGATGAACAGCAACAATCGACGGCTAAAACTCGGGCACGGAAGCTCTACGAGAAGATTCTGACAAAATATGGCTGCTGTGTGATGGACGACGAAACGTATATAAAAGCCGATTTTAAGCAAATTCCGGGGTTGGAGTTTTTCACCGGCAAGAGCAAGTTCTATGTGGACGACAAATTTAAGAAGAAGAAAATGTCGAAGTTCGCCTCCAAATATCTCATTTGGCAGGCCATCTGCTCTTGCGGACTGAGGAGTGACCCTTTCGTGACAAAGGGCACAGTAAATGGCGAGATCTACAAATCTGAGTGACTCGAGAAGCGCCTTTTGCCGTTCTTGCAGCAGCACGACGAAGCTCCGCTATTTTGGCCAGATTTGGCATCATGCCACTATTCTAAAAGTGTCCTGGAGTGGTATGAGGCCAATTCTGTCCATTTTGTTCCAAAGGACATGAATCCGCCAAACTGTCCGGAGCTGCGCCCGGTGGAGCAGTACTGGGCAATGATGAAGCGGGAACTTCGGAAGAGTAAGAAGACAGGCAAAGACGAGAAGGACATGCTAAGAAGATGAAAAAAAACTGAGAAACTGGTACCGGATGACACTGTAAAGAATTTGATGGAGGGCATCAAGCGAAAATGCGTTCAATTTTACACTCAAGGCTCCATCGATTAGGTTTTCTTTTGATTTTTGAAGTAAATATATGTATAAAACTACCCTAAAATTTTGGTTTTTTTCTAAACATTATAAGAAAATTGGCATGACATTTTCGGTGTCGCAATATTTTCGTGTTCGCCCTTTATCTGAGATTAGAGCAAGGAGAAAAATATTTTCACTCCAGTCTCCCTTTTAGAAAATCGCTTTCGTTCGAATGTTTTGATTGGATTTGATAAAATGGTTAACGTGATTTTAAAAAACCGTCCACCCCCGTCAATCCCAATTTTAATGGTTGTTTGTTCCTTAAGCAAACCACGCTCCCTGGTGATAATGTTAACCATTTCATGTATATAGTTACAATAAACCACTGGTTTCAAGGATACCCTGACACGTTTTCACATTTATCGACCTGACATCGAACGTCAAAAAACAACTGTAAACAAATGTTCAAGACGTTGGTTTAACTCC